>JALIZH010025100.1:0-75063 GCA_030522465.1 Rhipicephalus appendiculatus | reverse complement strand
GGCAACAAAATTATTATGTTCAACTACGCTTAATGCATATGACCAATAACAAACTGAAATCCACACATTCAAAAAGTATCACTCTAAATAGATGGTTTTTTACGATTACAAATATTATTAAAATTTTTTAAATTGCATTGCATTATATTCTCACATTTTCACCAAGCATAAGCTACGATGCCGTTATGTCTTCTCTTTTCTTTATACGTACGAATATGATGTTATATGTAGTAATACTAGTTTTTGTACAAGTATATATTAATTATTTGTATTTTGCTCATGTATTTACCTTATAAGTTATTCCCCTTTTTGTTTGTACAGTTATTTGCTTTTGCTAGTACATATGCCTGTAATTGCTCCTAAACTAGGTGGTGCAAGACTGCTCTTGGCAGACGCTGTGTGCACTGGTAGTAGGAGTTGCTGTCTCGCTTACAGGGAAGATGAGACCGTATCGGTAAGTTGGGTGTTTGCATCCTACTGCCTTCTGCGCAGGGGCGGCTGCTCAGGCTTGTTGCTATTTTGTGTGGAAGTAAAGGTTCATATGACATACGATGAGGTCCACATGGATTGTTGCTCTTAGATCAGCTGGCATAAGTGTGGTTCCATTTTCACATACCTGAGGCACTGAGATAAAGATGGAGTTTACATCCCCCCGACCCCCCCCCCTCGCTACACCATGCATTAATGCCCTCAAGGGGAATAATTTGGTCCTGTTGTGCCAGCCAAACTAGCACAACTATCTGCATGTGCTTCACTGAATTAGTATAAATACAAAAAATTGAAGCACACTTTGTACATTCCAAAGTGTGTTCGGCGAAAGCGTGTGGCCATTCCACTGACGGAAAGACGGACGGAAAGACCGACGGACGGACAGACGGACATCCGGACGGACGGACAGACGGACATCCGGACGGACGGACAGACGGACGGACGGACGAACGGACGGACATCCGGACGCACAGACGGACGGACGGACATCCGGACGCACAGACGGACGGACAGACGGACATCCGGACGGACGGACGGGCGGACGGACAGACAGACGGACATCCTGACGGACGGACGGACAGACGGACATCCGGACGGGCGGACGGACATCCGGGCGGACGGACGGGCGGACGGACATCCGGACGGACGGACCGACAGACGGACATCCGGACGGACGGACGGACATCCGGACGGACGGACACCAGACGGACGGACACCGGACGGACGGACACCGGACGGACGTGAGCATGAGACATTAAAGGCTTTCGCCTTAATATAGTGCATTTTATGACGCCACATTACACGTGCACTATTTACTAATTTATTCATTCGTTGCCTACGTTTCACTTGAGGGCATTGCAGGAAGAGGGTTTCAGCGACAATAACAACATTTGGACTGCACAAAGTGCATGGAATTGCAGTGTTACAAATCCAAACACATTGCTTGTGGGACATAATACATGGTCTGAACGTTACCGACATTGAAAAAGAAACATGTAGCATTCAAATGATAAGAAACAGAACATACATACAGATACATTGTTGATTATGATAGTGGCTGCACACAAAATACAGAAATACTCTGCCATGGCATTATCTCCAGATAATTCAGTGTAAACAAAATATGAGTGACATGTCACCTGTAAGACTTCAATCGGTAGTTTTAAATGAGAAGCATTTCTGAGCGAACTTCGACGAGTTTGAGCGTATATATATAGCTATCTAGCCGCCTACGACTTTGTGCTCTCCTGGCCGTATCGTTAATGAGGTTTGTACCAAATTTTTATGACATAACATGACTGTATGACGAACATAAATAGCTGGTCATATCATGAAAATCATGACTAACTTGTCATGAAAAGACTGATTTACATGCCACGAACATGGCGCGCGCTCGCGGCAGTTTCGTTAGCGTGATATACACCAAATTTGGTATTGAGTGACATGACTCTATGACGAACATAAATGTCCAGTGGTAATATGGAAATCATATCTTGTCATGTGCCACATGACTTGCATGCGACGCTCATGGCGCGCTCGCGGCCGTTCCGTTAGCTTGATATACACCAAATTTGGTATTGAGTGACGTGACTGTATGACGAACATAAATGTCCAGTGGTAATGTGGAAATCATGACTTGTCATGTGCGACATGACGTGCATGCCACGCTCATGGCGGCTCGCGGCCGTTTCGTTAGCTTGATATACACCAAATTTGGTATTGAGTGACATGACTCTATGACGAACATAAATGACAAGTGGTAATATGGAAATCATGACTTGTCATGCTGGACATGACTTGCATACCACGCTCATGGCGCGCTCGCGGCCGTTTCGTTAGCTTAATATACACCAAATTTGGTATTGAGTGATATGACTGTATGACGAACATAAATGACAAGTGGTAATGTGGAAATCATGACTTGTCATGTGCGACATGACTTGCATGCCACGCTCATGGGGCGCTCGCGGCCGTTTCGTAACTTGAGGTATACCAAATTTTGTATTGAGTGACATGACTGTATGACGAACATAAATTACAAGTGGTAATATGGAAATCATGAAATGTCATCTCCAACATGACTTGCATGCCACGCTCATGGCGTGCTCGCGGCCGTTTCGTTAGCTTGATATACACCAAACTTGGTATTGAGTGACGTGACTGTATGCCGAACGTAAATGACACGTGGTAATATGGAAATCATGACTTGTCATGTGCGACATGACTTGCATGCCACGCTCATGGCGAGCTCGCGGCCGTTTCGTTAGCTTGATATACACCAAACTTGGTATTGAGTGACATGACTGTGTAACGAACATAAGTGGCAGGTGTTAACATGAAAATTTTGGCATGCATGTCATCTACAATGCCATATACAAGCCACGCTCATAGTGCGCTTGCGTCCAGTTCGCTAGCTTGATATACACCAAAATTGGTATTGCGCGACGTGACTGTATGACAAACACAAATGAAAGGTCTTGACATGTTAAACATGACATGCAAATTATGTAAAGCATGATTTTCCCCTTCCTGGCTGCTTCGCATTACATCGATTCCCACAGTGCGTGGGATCTGCCGGTTTTTTTTCTATTGATTTGTAGCATGAAAGCACAGCAAATTCGGGTAAGCCATGGCCAGCTGGGTTTGTTGGTATAACGTGGCGAACAGCTACATAAGCTATCACCTTTGTCTGTAGTTTATGATTGTAGGAAATAAGTGTAAATTTAAGGGCTCGTTTGCTTTGTTAAACTGAATAATAATGAGAACAGACAATGATGCCAAAGGAAAGTACAGGGGATGTTATTCGAAGTAATTGTAATGTAAATGTGAAGAAAGAAAAGTGGACGAAAAGATGACTTGCCACTGGCAGGCACCGAACCTGCGACCTTCGAATAACCTTTCTTCACATTTACATTACAATTACTTCGAATAACATCCCCTGTACTTTCCTTGGTATCATTGTCTGTTAGTTCTCATTATTATTCTGTTAACGATTGTAGTGTGATGAGACATGCCTCAGAGCATGAAGTTATTGACCTCTTTTAATTGCACTGCGATTTCAAAATGTGTCTCATAACAAAGAAAATACATAAAAATGCATCATAAGCACTTCAAGCTGTTTTGTCATTTATAACGCGTTTCTTGGGAGCAGAGCTCGGCATACTCACTCATGAGTATACTCAGTCACACTCATTCAAAAGGCATGAATTAGTGCCAGTACATGAAGAATGAGTGAGTGTATAAAAGTATGAGTGTGAGTGAGTACTCGTAAGTGTGAGTAGGTGAAGCAAATTCAATCAACTTTATTTTTTATTCTGTAATATAGAAAGGACTGTGACGAAAAGCTGTTTTCAGAACAACTTGACTTCTTCACAGCTGCATACCTAAAAAAAAATTATAGCAGCTTCAGATGATATGTTGGTTTGCTGGGCTCACATTTGTCCAACAAAGACTTCATTTATACTTATCCGGTTTGGCTGCTGCATTGTTCCAATGAGAACCTAATGACAGTATAAAATTTTCATGAAACAACCATCTAGATGGGACTCCCCCTATGACTGCAATTATCTGAACACACCTTACCGTGTTCTCAGAACAAGCAAGTGTGCACCAAGTAGCCCGGCAATTTGAATGACTTATTTGGATGCTTACACACATACAGCTTTCTACCAAAACATGAAGATATGTATAACATTAAAATTAATTTCACAGTCCTCACCAAATATGTGTTCACTTGTCATCTGCTCTCACAAATGCCTGCACTAAAAACCTGCACACTTAGGCATGTGCAAGAAACGAGCAGTTACGATTCTTAGTGTGCAAATCATTTGGGTTTGAACACAAAACCATACACATGGATACCGTCCGGTTCAAACTGACGTCCACGTAAGAAAAATGAAGGCCACCCAGGATTCACATTAAAAACATTCCTATGGGTAGTGTCTAGACCTGCCAAAGCACGCAAATTAAGCCACTTTGTAGATGCAACTCACCAAAATATGTACAGTCGCGCTCAATATGAGTTGCAACATGATGTCTCTACTCAAGATGGCGCCAACATTGCAAACTGGCACCTATGTAGAAAAGAATTGGTGAATAAAACTCTCTCAATTCGCACTACTTCCTGAACCAATTTAATATTCGTCGGTGTTATTGTTCAGGTTTGGGGGTCACTTTAACCACAGCCAGCATGTTTCAACTCATATTGAGCGCGACTGTACCTGAAGAAGTGCACAAGTGAATAATTCTTCGAACAGACAGTACGTGTGAGAAGCAGATAAATCCAGCTTTTATAGTCTGACAGACAGAAACACGTGACTAGAGCTGTGCGCCGCCGCGCCGCGCCGCCGCCGCCGCCTCTTTTTGCTCACGCCGCTCGCGCCGCCGCCGGAGTCCCGAGAATCACCGCGCCACCGCCGCCGCCGAAGAAAAATTGCGGCGCGCCGCCGTTAGTCCTTTATTTTAATCCGACCGGAGAATCCGGACATAAAATACACCACGTCACCGGGGTAGCTATTCTCGATGCGTCCATGTAATTGACTCCATTTCAGCCGCCGCTGATTGGTAGGAACTCGGCCAGCAGCGCGCCCTCTCTTTCGGTTCTTACTCTTCAACGTCATTTTGATGTCACGAAGTTTTCACAACTCTCGACTCAAATTGGGGCAACAGAACGCGCATCAACCACACAGGGAGAAAAATAGGAGAGTGCGCTCCTAGCATCTATAACCGAACCTCCTCTGAAGCCGCTATGCCTATAGGGCTCGTGTCAGAATTCCCTCCATGCCTCTTGTTTCTTTCCCTTTTAAATGCGAAGCATTTCATAGCGAACTTCGGCGACTTTGAGCGTAATCTATCTATCTATCTATCTATCTATCTATCTATCTATCTATCTATCTATCTATCTATCTATCTATCTATCTATTTATCTATCTATCTATCGAGCCGCCTACGACTTTTTGGTCTCCTGATCGTATCGTTAATGGGATTTATACCAAAACGGGTGTGCCATAACATGACTCTATGACCAACATGAATGACTGGTGATATCACGAAAATCATGAATAACTTGTCATGAAAAGTATGATGTACACGCCATGGCCATAGTGCTCCTGCGGCCGTTTTCTTAACTTGATATATCCGAATATTGGTACGATGAGACATTTCTGCACGACCAACATAAATGACAGGTGGTAATATGAAAATCATGACGTGTATGTCATGTACAACATGATTTACATGCCACGCTCATGGTGCCCTGGCGGCCCTTTCGCTAGCTTGATATGCACCAAATTTAGTATTGCGTGACGTGACTGCATGACGAACATAAATGTGAAGTGTTCATGTGGAACTCATGACATGTCATGTGTAACATGACTTACATGCCACGCTCATAGCACGCTCCCGGCCGTTTTCCTTGCTTGATATACACCAAATTTGGTATTGCGTGACGTGACTGTATGAGAAACATAAATGACAAGTAATATGGAAATCGCGACATGTCATGTGCGAGTTGACTTGCATTCCACGTTCATGGCACGCTCGCGGCCGTTTCGCTAGCTTGGTATACACCAAATTTGGTATTGCGCGACGTGACGTGACTGTACGACGAACATAAATGACAAGTGGTAATGTGGAAATCATGTCATGCGCAACATGACTTACATGCCACGCTCATGGCTCGCTCGCAGCCGTTTCGCTAGCTTGATATACACCAAATGCTGCATTGCATGACGTGACTGTATGACGAGCATAAATGAGAAGTGGTAATATGGAAATCATGACTTGTCATATCAACATGCATGCCACGCTCATGGCACGCTCGCGGCTGTTTCGCTCGCTTGATGTACACCAAATTGGGTATTGAGTGGCGTGACTGTATGAGGAACATAAATGACAAGTGGTAATAAGGGAAATCATGATATATGATGTGCAAGATGACTTGAATGTCTCGCTCATGGCACGCTCGCGGCCGTTTCGCTAACATGATGTACACGAAATTTGGTATTCAGGGACGTGACTGTATGACGAGCATAAATGACAGGTCCTGACATGTAAATCATAAAATGCATATTATGGACAGCATGATTTGCTTCTTGCTGGCTGCTTCGCATTACAACGATTCTCACAGTGCGTGGGATCTGCCGGCTTTTTCTTGGAGAGCTCATAGAAAAAAAAAAACAGGCAGATCCCACGCACTGTGGGAATCGAAGTGATGCGAAGCAGCCAGGAAGGAGCAAATCTTGCTGTACATAATATGCATGTCATTATTTACATGTTAGGACCTGTCATTTGAGTTCGTCGTATATACAGTCACGTCGCGCAATACAAATTTTGGTGTATATCAAGCTAGCGAACTGGACGCAAGCGCACCATGAGCGTGGCATGTAAATGGCGTTGTAGATGACATGCATGCCATGATTTTCATGTTACCCCCTGCCACTTATGTTCGCTTCATTTTTTATCTCGAATCGCAACGAGACGCGAGACCAATCTGCCTCCGTTTCGCATGCGTTCGTATTCTCGCGCTCTGCGCATCGTGCAGACGCCATCCGCGCTCTAGCATTTAAATTGACGGACACTTTGTCAATTCCAAAGTGTGTTCCTCGAACGCCTGCGCCCACTGAGACGGGGTCAGAATGGAACGTGATGCGCGCGTCTCCCTGCTTGCATGATTAGAGACGCTGGGCACAGTGACGCTACGCAAGCAAAGCGCGAGCGCTGTGAAGTCCAACGCGACCGGCGTAAGGTCCCTCTATTTTTCAAAGGTAGCGCAAACCATTGTCCAAAAAGGAAAGGGAGAATGTCCTCCTCGCCCTCTGCGTCTCTCCTCTCTTCTTCGCCCTTTTGTGCTCCCCTATTGGACCACGCCCGACACGTGACCAGTTTTCCCCGATGACCCCTCCGCTTCTTGCTCTGGCGCCTGAAAACGACGCCATTATTGGGCGTAGAAACACCGCCGCACGTGCGCGCTGTAGGTGAGCGCAGGCTTCTTATAGCTTTTTGCAGTTTGAAAGACGCCATCGGCTGCAGCCAGATGCCATCTTGTTGCGCGGTTGGATGCTCGAACAGCATTGCTAAGGGTGGCAAGCTTTTTGCTGTTCCTCGATCACTACTAAACCCTTTCGCGTATATTCGCCATTCCAACTCTTTTAGATGAAGCTAAGGCTCGATACTGATGCCTAAGTTAGACAAAAAAAAAAAAGCTGCGTGACATTATCGGCCACGCTTTCTCGCACACAATATTTACAGCGAAATCCTTAGTGTTGGCAATTCACTAATTGTTTTGCGAAAATTTTACTGCAACGTTTGAGAAAAATATTTTTGCAAGATCGCTGTTTTCTCGCTCAGCCCGTAGATTTTACAAAATTTATTTGCCAAAAGTCGTTCAAAACTTACTCTGAGAAAGTCGGAGCTGTTTTTTTTTAGCGCTCATGAACAGAGAGTGGTGATGAGATGTGTACGATAAAGAAAGAGACATGGCAAGTAGCATCGATTGATGAGCGTAATTTACTTAGCAATATGCTGCAAAACTGCCCGTACGCAAACTATAATTTTAAACGCATGTTTGTTCTGTCAACGAGAAAGAGCGTCTTTGATTCGCTACGATAATTGTGTTTTCTTTGTTTCAACTAATTATAAATCTGTGATCAATGGAAATTAAAAACAGTTATTTGCATTTGGAGGCTTCATTACTGAGGGAGGGACCTGCTCGCTGTTCTCGCCCAATTAATGACGAACGCGGGAGGGTGCGCTCACGAGGTTACCGTTAGCCAATTAACGAAGAAAAATGTCCATGCTCTCCTGTGAACAAAGGAGCGTATTTTAGCAATAGGAATACCAGCATGACATCTCACAAACTGAGCACACTGGAAGAGTCTCCAATTAAAGAGCTAGGTTCAATTAATGAGCACGAGCAGCACGCGACGGAACCAAAAAGGTATTTACCCGAGGGGGGCAACAGAAGCGCGTGAACGCAGTTCAAAATTTAAAAGAATGTACGCTGGGGATATTTAGAAAATAAGTGCCTCCGCCGCGTTGTGTGTTCATAATTTGATGTAGCGTCTGATTTTCCAAAATGCGTCTTGTGAACAAACACCACGGTATACGAAAAGAAAAACGGCAGCTGTAAAGACTGCGTTTAACATGTTCTGCCTCTTGTTCACCTGGTGCGAGCGACGCATCCTACATTTATGAAGTCAAATACAATGCACAAATGCTAGGTTTTCATGTTGTCAAAACAGGTCCCAAGTCCAGAAAGCTGTTCGCGCGTAAGGTGCCGCAATGGGATTTCTAATATACGCCGGCACCAGTGTGCGATTTGTTGCTTACAAAACGCGAAATGATAGCTAATGTACCGACTAACCACAAACTATTTTTACTACACATCTTACGTACGAACAGCTGTGTGAATCTGCGCCCAGAATTGTCGCATTTCCAAGCAAGTACAAGCAATCGCTTCGACGCACCGCATGCGGGCCGGGCGCGCTTTGCCAGTCTCGCCCAATAATGGCGGCCGGGAGGGACGGGCGAGGAGGAAACGGGGCTGAGAGGAGGAGCTTGCGCTACCTTTGAAAAATAGAGGGACCTTAGACCGGCGTCCGTTTGCGCGCCCCGGCGCCCACTTGGCACTGTGCCAGGGCACGGCTGGAGGGACGGACGGGTGGACGTGAACATGAGACATTAAAGGGGCCCTGCAACACTTTTCCAAGTAGCCATGGAATGGATTCACTAAAGGAGCTTATTGTCTCACGAATTCATTGCCGCAAAAATTTTTGGAATCCGTCCAGTACGAGTGGAGTTACAAAGATTTCTCGCACGCTGCAATTGCATTCTCTCTTCTCTCGTCCCGTCGAAAGCGCTGGAAGCTAAGCAGGGAGGGATGGCACGGGGAAAGAAAATATGTCACGCGCGCCTCGTGATCTTGAGCGCTTTTTCTCTTTCTTTTTTTTTTTCGAATACGCGAATTTTCATTGCAATCGCGCGCGCACGCGTGGATAAGTCGCGGCCTCTCGCGGCGGCTTCTGTAACTACCGAGCGCGCCATGCTCAAATCAGCCAATGGCTGATACAAAAAAATCTCTCGTCGGTGACGAGTGATTTTTGGGTACGCAACGTCATTTGTCGAGAGAAGAGAAAGCAATTTCTGGCTGACTTTGAGAATTTATTGTGAATTCCACGCCGCGTGCTGCGCTATAATATTTGGCTCGCGTGTTCTCGAGAGCCTGGACTACCGATCGGCAGCGTTTTCTGAGCATGCTCAAAAAGTGTTGCAGGGCCCCTTTAAAGGCTTTCACCTTAAAATTTGTATATCAAGCTGGAGAAACGGCCACAAGAGCGTCATGAGCGTGGCATGCAAGTCATGTTGCACATGACAGGTCATGATTTGCATGTTACCACTTGTCATTTATCCTCGTCATACAATCAAGTCACTGAACAGCAAATTTGTTGTATATCATGCTCGCGAAACGGCCACGAGAGTGTCATGAACGTGGCATGCAAGTCATGTTGCGCATGACATGTCATGATTTCCGTATTACCACTTGGCATTTATGTTCGTCATACAGTCACGTCACTCAATCCCAAATTTGGTGTATATCAAGCTAACGAAACGGCCGCGAGCGCGCCATGAGCGTGGCATGTAAATCATACCTTTCATGACAAATTAGTCATGATTTTCATGATATGACCAGCCATTTATGTTCGCCATACAGTCATGTTATGCCATACCAAATTTGGTATAAATCCCATTAACGATACGGCCAGGAGAGCACAAAGTCGTAGGCGGCTAGATAGATAGATAGATAGATACGCTCAAAGTCGCCGAAGTTCGCTATGAAATGCTTCGCATTTAAAAAATACGAAAATTCACGAGAGCGCGCGCCTGGCGTACACAAACCAACCTCCTTTGACGTCGCTCCCCCCTCGCGCTCTAAGCTGTAGTCACAGTTCCCAGCATGCTCCTGTTTCATTTTTTTATGGCTGGGGAGTTATTATCAGTGTGTCCCCCCTAGTGGACTGTCCATTCCGGCCACAGCTCATTGGCCCGAGTTCGGCGACTGGCGCGCCCCTGTTTCTGGGTCTTCTTCCGCAACGTCATTTTGATGTGACGAAGCTTTCACAACTGTCAACACTAATGCGAGGGACGGAATGTGCTTCAACACAACGAACAAAGCGCCCAGATATCAGCTTTTGGGCGTACATCTCTTAGGCCATGTATAAATTGTGATCGCGTAAGCTATCGAATTAGCTTTTATGCGGCCGCCCGTCTAACACACCTGTGGAGGTCGGTACGCATTCCCTGCATCGTTCTCAAACATCTGGGACACATTCATATGCAACTTCAGACTTCACAAGTTCATATTTCTGTAAATTTCATCCACTTTTACAGCGAAAGCTGTTATGAGATCACAACAAGTGTCGTTTTTGCGCCGTAGTTGTCCGCCGCCGCCGCCGCCGGTGTCCGTAACCAATATCGCACGAAATAAGAAAAAAAACTAACTAAATAAAAAAAAACACCTGTGACAGAATGGGAATCGAACCCGGGTCCTCTGCGTGGCAGCCCAGCACTCTACCACTGAGCTACGCCACTGCTTGAAACTGCGGTGCAAACTGACCCTAGGCAGGCTTCATATCGGGTAAGGAATCGCGTTAATGTGTGTGGTAAAGCGTTTTAGAGCAGTAAAGTAAGAACCAGGCGTCACACAATGCGAATTGCGTAACGAGTGGGGCGTTCAATGCTCCAACCCATTACAAAAGCCTGTAGCATAATTCTTCATCGTCGTCAGCCACAGCATCAACAAAGTGCACATAATTCGTTACAAGAGTGTAGCGGGCACCACGCTTTTCTGAAGAATGACGAAGAATGGCATAGTAGACGCTTCCCCACTACACAAAAATTATGATGATTTGTAGCGTAGTGGGTACCATGCAAGTGGGCTTGTAGTAGTTGCCCCAAGAGCGTTTAAAATAAAGGCTAAAGGCCGCACTTCCAGCTTTCGCTGTGGCTGTGCTGCGCCTTCTGCGCAGGCCTGGCGGTTTTTACGCTTGGAGTGTGCTGCCGGGTTCGGTGCATCGACGTGGTCAAGAGCAAACATCACGGTTCACCGCTTTTTCTAGTAACTGAACGCGCTGTGCCGAACTGGACTGTGGACATTTCCTTTAGATGGACACAAAGAGAATAGCTACCCGGTATCTTTCTCTCCTCCCGGTGGCTCAACAGTATTGCGACCTCAACGTTGGGGCGTCCTCCAGCCTTAAAGAGCGACGACAGAACTCGCTGGATAGCATATACGTGGAGTCACTTACAACATTGTGCATAGATAAATAATATAGATGAGTAATATATATTGATGGGTTAATGCATTTTTTCCTTTCATTTTTACTCGAGTAAGTCGATAAATGAATAGAGAAGTAAAGGCAATGGAAAACTTTGAATAGCCGATAGCTCAGCTAGTTGGTGAGTATTCATGTTAAAACGACACGACGTGAAAACACAGACACCCACCAGTGACCTCTCACGCGGACCATCACGTGCAACTGACTGATAGGTATCGCCTCTTGCCTGGGAATGCGCAGAGAAGTATTTTGAGTGCGGAGCACTTTAGGGGCCCGGGCTGTCATATACTGCCATTGTGTGCTGTCGTATCTTTGCAAAACGCAGGCAAACCACGTATAGCATAGTCATCTGTAGCATATTGAGCGCGCGCTCGCGCCAAGAAGTCTTCTCCCTTTTCTTCTTCGAGCGTCTTGATGATATTAAGTGCGGAGCACTTTAGGGGTCCGGGCTCTCGTATGCTGTCGTCCCTTGGCGTAACACAGGCTAACACGTAGAAAAAAAAAAAGAAAAAGCAAGCAAGAAATAGCAAGAAAAAATAGCAAAAAAAATAGAAAGAGCAAGAAAGGGAAATAAAAATATATAAAGAGAGAAGAAATTAATAGAAATAAAGACAGAGAAAGCGGAAACAGAGAAAAAGAAACAAAGCGAGGAGGAAGCAAAGAACATTGAAGAGAAACAAAGATGGCTGCGCAGCTCCGCACTTCCTTTAGGTTTGGCACCACTAGTGAGAAGCTGTCTTAATTTTGTTTTTGTTTTTTTTGTTTTTTTGTCTACCTTATTTTCCGCTGCTGAACGATTTTTCAATTAGTGGTGTTTGCGGTGTCTTGACTACTCTCTTGAGTCCGTGTTTGCACTCCCTGACTTTATAAGGGCCCCAAAACAGCCCCTGAAAATACGAAATCGAGCGCGTTGATCTCTCTTGTCGTTTCTGTTCTTTTTTTTTTTTTTTTGCGCCCTTCGTGACGCCAGAACGGTGATTCATGTGACATGATTAGACCGCATACTTTCGGTGGTTCATATACGAGAAATATCAGTTGTGAATTGTCTGCTACCTTGCTTTGCCATGCATTCGCCGACCCGTTCTTCCTGATCTCGCATGATTATCGAGCGCGATGAACTGATTTCGCTCCATTTTGTGAGTTTCCGATTGCGCAAGCGGAAATAACAGAGTGTAGTCCGCCTCGGTGGAACAGTGGCTACGGTGCTCGGCTGCTGACCCGAAAGTCGCGGGTTCGATCCCGGCCGCGGCGGTCGCATTTCGATGGAGGCGAAATGGTAGAGGCCCGTGTACTGTGCGATGTCAGTGCACGTTAAAGAACACCAGATGGTCAAAATTTCCGGAGCCCTCCACTACGGCGTCTCTCATAATCATAGCGTGGTTTTGGGACGTAAAACCCCAGATATTATTATTATTAATAACAGAGCGTAGCCGACAAGCTCGAAATCCTGATAGGCTCAACGCTTAGCGCTAACATTATGCACGTGCTTTATGAAGAAATAAGCGCCAAAGAGATATCGCCTGTAAGAATTGAAGTGAAGGCGAGAACGAAAGTGGAAGAGGCGCCAGATTACTTGATTCTTCTAAACGGATGAACTCTTTACAGCGAAGGCGATGCAGCTCTCGAGAAGACAGGTCATCCCGCTTCCACGGCTTTTGTGCATTTTTTTGATTCTGATAACAATTATATGGACACTCTGTCCAGGTTTTCATCGTCGCCGTCATGTTCCGCATAAAGTTCAAATCGATAACTTCTGTACGCGCATCGTATGCTGTACCCGCCAGTAAAAG
Source organism: Rhipicephalus appendiculatus (assembly GCA_030522465.1). Taxonomy (NCBI): domain Eukaryota; kingdom Metazoa; phylum Arthropoda; class Arachnida; order Ixodida; family Ixodidae; genus Rhipicephalus; species Rhipicephalus appendiculatus. Next base: position 61,451 of record JALIZH010025100.1, on the reverse strand, counting down.
CTCGCGAGCGCTAGCGAGGAACACGGCTGAAACATAGATGAAACAAGCTGCCCATCTTCGTCGCACGGAGGGCGCATGCCATAGTATCACTCCGCGTGCGAGGCCTGCCATCGATTGCCCCTCAACCAAAAAAGAAGCGCCCTGTCCTTATTTCGCTGGACGAAGGAGTATGAAGGAACGCCGGTGTAGAGGGACTGTGTGGCTCGAGCCGCAACTGTGAACTTTGACTATAAGGGACGTGGTCGCGAGCTCTGGCGCGCGCGCGCTATCTCGGCAGGCATAAGCAAACGGCTCGTATACCCTTCTACGCGATGCTATCTCACCACTTCGTGCTGTGACCATTGATACGACAAACTGCACGAAAAGCACTTCCTTCCCGGGAGCGGCCGTATTCCCATACACCAGCGTATTGCAGTTTCGTGAGATGGGATGAAAAAGAGCTAGGTGATAAGTTCGTTATAACATGACGACATGTTGCTATCGCATTCACAGGTTCGCCCCTTCGGAGACACCTTTTTTTACATCAAAATTAAAGGGACAAAATTCTCTCCCCACCAACTCTTGAATCTTCAATCTGCCCCCCCCCCCCCCGCACGCCGCGCCGCCGCCGATCTGATGAACCCCGCGCCGATGACGCGCCGCCGCCGGAGGTAGAAACACCGGCGCGCCGCCGCCGGCGATTTTGGAACCGGCGCACAGGTCTACACGTGACTGATTGCCTGCATGTTTCAATTAGTAACACAAACACATTGCACGGTGCACAACACATAAAAAAGCACCTAGAACCACTGTAACACACTACAGGTACACGTCAAAGGACATCATCGATTTTTTGAAAGCTTCGCGGTCACCACAGAGCACAAGAAAAGGCAAAATAGCTCGGACACAATAGGACACGCAGGACGGCGATGAAGAGGCAATAAATTTTATAGCTACTGAGTGTATCATCACTCTAGACCTTGCCGGTTACTGAAAGTACCAACATACACGTATGCATTTCACTGTGTACTCTGGACACAGAACACACAAAATGGCATATGCTGAATGCACAATCAGTGTGTGACATATGCAGATTACACCTGTATGGGATTACCTGACAAGTGAATGAAGGCATGAAACACACAATCGACAGCATGCGACGCTCACGTACACAGCACACTTCGTGCCTTTCCATTGGTGATCACACGAATTGATTATATCCAAAAGCTAGCACTGCCTTGCTGCCTTTCAATGAATATTTCCACAAATGCTGATTAACTCTCGTACTAACCACAATAACATCCAAATAAACTTCTTTTATGCAGCTGGCGACTAGGCCTCAGCTCAAGCTCTGTCGCTTCATGCGTGTGCCGTGTTTCACATCGTGCAAACCTGAAGATGTCACAATGTGAATGCCCCTTTCTCAGCCAAGCAGTGACAGCGCGAAATAACTACATGGGAATATTTTGCTGGCACCAGGTGTAGACAAAATTGGTGATCAAAGAGTACCTGAAGGAGCCTCCAGGGAAACCATTTGGTTAATACGGGTAAATTTTGTTTGCATTAAATTAAAGGTTTATGGCAAAAAGGTATACCACCAACGATAGAATGAGAAAAGGCTGATCTGCAAGGTACTGGAAAGCTGAATTGGGCGACTCAGCCAGCGTAACATGACCGTAACTAGCCAGTGAGGGCAAATTGGCATCAAAGTTTGATACAAGTTATTGTGCCAGCTGTATGTCAACAGATTTTATACTGAAGACACAATTTAGGTTAGAGTTATACTTTAGTTTCTCTTACATGCATATAGCTTTCGATTAGAAAATGGAAATTTGTAGAGAATTGAAGCATCCTTCCTCTACATTGAAGTGGCCTGTGCCTGAAGCATCAACGGGGAGACATCGGAGTGAAGAAGAAGAAGAAGAACAGGTAACAGGGTTAGAGCAATCTATAATATAATCAACAATTCTATATTCCATTTCTGACTGGTTAATTCATTTTCCTCAAACAAAATTTTAAATTATTCCCTCATTAACCGCCGGTTAATGGCCAATCCCCCGTAGTGGGTACGAGCCAAATGAACAGGGGCAAACAAACAAACAAACAAACAGGGATAATAAATGGCGGAAGACATCAGTCTCTCTCTAGCGCAATGTCTGAGTAAATTACCTTAACGGAACGCTACATTTTGGCGCAGCCGTCAAGCGAACATGTGGGTGACATTCTTCGTCGATCGAACGTCACCAAGTGTGATAACTTTCTCCAGCTACCAAGTGGAAGGTGAACCAGCGAAGAAACTCGCCCGCGATGCGACAACCGCTACCCTCGTCGAGTTGGTGCTGCAAGGAGCTTCAGTCAGCCGCGAAGAACTTCTAGAGACGGGATCCGCCAGGCTGGCCCCGCAGCTGGACGAGCTCGAGGACTGGGTCTTGAAGCCATCGCGCCGATGCACCGTTCAAGAGGAAGCATCGGCGGAGGTGAGCCTTTTTACGAACCTCATCGAACAACAGCAACGACAGATGATACAGCAGACCGAATTCCTCGCAAACGTAACGAGATTACATGACCACCGACGAAACATAGTGGAACCAGATATTTTCGAGGAAAGCTCCGCAAGCCCCAACTACTGGCTTTCGTTTTACGAATATGCATGCGGAAAAAATGGGTCGGTCTCTGACTACGGCGTCTGTTTAGTCATTCTGACGCGTTAAAATCCAATACCAACTATTCGTTATACAGTTCACCAAAGAATGCACGTGAGATCCCACGTATCTCGACAGGCAGCATCGAAGAAGCAGCAGTAACAATAATAACAGCGCCGATGTCATTACGCTTGAGCGGCCGGAACCTGCGAAGCGTTGGCTTCTGCGCAGCGCAGAGGAGCCCCTTTTGACCACGTGATGGCGCTTGGCGAATAATGGCGCTGGAGTCACTGGAGGCGGACCGAGCGAAAACAGCGGCGCAACTCTGGCTCCTAAAGGAGCCATATACAGTAACTCTAAGCTCATGCTGCCGCTCATGGGCATCAGATCATACGTCAAGCGAAGGAGGCGCCACCATCCTGCTCAGTAAACACGGACGCATATCTGTAAGTTTTAAGTTAGAAAATTTTATAATAAAAAGTGTACTGCATTTCAACACTAATATAGAGACATTTAATAGCATATACCTGTAAAAAGTCACGTGATCGTCTACAAGTGCACGTTCCCTTTTTTTGCCGTGAGAGGCGCCAAAAATAATTTCGAGTGAAAAAATAAAATTATATAAAGCCGCATTTAACGAGAAAAACAGCGTTAGGTTTAGATAAAACAATAGACAATTTTTTCGTTATTGGGGTTACCTCAATTAGTGTGCCGAGTGGTTGTCGGTCCCTTTAAGTGAGACTGGCGTTGAAGAGAGCTTGCTGCAAATGTATACAAGAATGCGATATGCGTCGTTAATAATGAAGCGAATGAGGAGAGACTAGAATAAAGAAGTAGTGATGTCTACGCTTAGGTAATGGTGCACAGGCGTCAAGCATAGCAAGTACAACGATCAAGGAAAAAAAGAAAACAAAATACGAACAAGGTGTATTGCAGAGGTCCTCCAGCGTATAAGTTTTTTTTTTATTCAGCTGAATCCCACTACTACGTCAATCACTTTATAAAAATAAAGAGAGGAAATTTCAGACCTTGCGCCTAATCCTAATACACTGCGATAACTCAATGGACAGCATTTTCAGAAAAGCAGTTGTACTTGTACATGTCAGTATGTCAGCCGCGCTTTGGCAGCTGTCATTTGTCTATGTCCAAGAGGTTACTTCGTATTTATCAGTTGTTTATTCATCCCTGCGCCCCACCAGTCTCCGTACAACTTCCCTCTCAGGAGACCCTCCCCCGCCAACTTTTTTACAGGGCAGCAGAGATGGAGAGCTCTCGCTGCACACATCGTCCTACTTTTCTTTATCCCCTACATTATCCCCTTGTTTTAATGATATAGTTCGCTTTTACTCCAGGCAGTGTTTTCAGAGAAAACCAAAACGGTGCTTATATGGGAGCACCCCAAAGAAGACTGGGCAAAATGCTTTTTTCAGATCAAGACGCGCAGGAGCTTATAACGATGAAACGCCAAGTTGTTTTAACGCTCACCCTTCAGCGTATATAAAGGTGGACGTAGTCTGTCTGGTTGTCCCGAGCGACGAAGCGTAGACACGTCATCGCCTCTATTGAATCCATCACAGTGCCTGATTATGGCGAGAGTTTCCGTTGTGCCTGTGAGAGAAACGGAGTCTCGTGGGAAGCATGTAAACATTATCCCCTAGCTGTCTTGAAAAAAATCATGTGAGCTATATGAATTTATGCCTATACATTCTTTGATCGTGACCATATACAAATACAACTGATAATCTTAAGTCCTCTTCGTTTAAAGTACAGCAGGTTCGAGGGCGAGGAGCAAGTTTTCGAAGAGACAGTGCGGTTGCAGTTCGCTCTTTTCGGCGGTAGCGGGTCATTAGGGACGGGCTGCAGTGCGAGCAGATGAATTATTATTAAAAACGAATAAACTGCTTAATTACACAGACTTCGATTATTTGAGCTGTTATTATCTACACTGAACACACTTTGCAGACTGAAGCCGTCGAGCGCGCGATGCCATGCCCTACTAATGGGAATTCACTGATGCAGCCAACAGTTCGGCAGTCTTTGATATCCGCCCACTGTAAAAGTGGACACAAAAAAAGCGGAAAATACGTGATAAGAGTGGTCTGCAAATGAAACGTTACGGGAAATGAATCATTATATGTGTGGTATCGACAACAGCAAAACAGCATCAACGGTAAGCTCCAGTAATCTCCAAGATATCGGAGATATTTCCCCCGTCCTCTCTATTTTCATTCATCAAATGACGATGTCTTACTTCGCGTTAAGATGAACAGTACGCGTACGTATTTTGCAACCGAGTTAAGAAGCGGGTGGAACGTCTGCGTCCATAGATAAGCATGGGCGATGAACCCGAACGGGTTTCTCCGTGTGAGCTCGTTGCTTCCACATTTCCAAGAGCGCTCCGACAAGCACCACGCTTTGGTTGACAAATTCACGCGCTTGTAAAACCAGAAGGTTCAAGAACTCGCCATCGGACCACAAAACAGAGACCAGTGGTCATTACTGAAAGGTTATTTTCGCAGTATCACTCTAAGAAAAAAAAACAAAAGAATATCGGTTTCTCTTCCTGATGAGTCCTGACTGATCACATATAAAACTCACTTTACAGGGGTCGTGAAAACAAAATGAGCTGCCGGCTGGTCATTTTCACTGCATGAATAGGCATCGGCATGCCGTTTCTAAATATGTAGACGCAATATTCAGTACAGATGTAATAACGCACGTTAGAAATCCGAGTCTACATGCGCTCATGAAATGACAATGCGGCACCGCCGGCCGCATATATGCTGCACTAGCCAATGACGTCATCTTAAGACTCTTGAAGCTGCAAACGTAGCGTTAACCTTCATTTGCTCTAAAATGATAGATTTATATGAAAGCTAATAAGTAAACGGATAATACGGTAGTTTTTCTCTTTTCTTTTCCTTTTTTTTTTTTGCACGCAGTACTGTTCGAAGCAGAAAATCTGACCCCGTGCTAACGAGGTGGAGGAACATGGGGGGTGTCACAACGGCGCCCGCCACCGCGTACCCGCATAGCATGCGCTTCTTGCAGTTTCCGACAGATGGTGCGCTCTTCTGAGGAACATTCGTGGTGCTTTTCCCGTTCCAGTTACTGGAACGGGAAGAGCACCGCGACCCACCGCCATATTTTGTCCAGCGCAGCAGAAGCCGCGGCGGGAGCGGTGTTGATTTTACGAGGAACAACGTGCGTTTAACGAACTGCGTGTGCTCTTTCAGCCCCGAATAAAGCATACCGTTGTTCTCTAAATGATTAGGCAAGAAACAGCTAGTGCAGTTTTCACTTCCTACGGACGCAGTTTTCACTTCCTACGGACGCACGCACGCACGCGTACTCATACAGTGAAAGAAATGCGAACCACGCGGCGCTTACGTACTCCGCCGTAGGCGTTTAGGTTCAAGCGTTTGTAGTCTATCTGTTTTTAAAACACAATAGAAACGCACATGATGCAATGCAATTAATTATGATTCTGACGTAGGTGAGAGCGCGATGAATACAAATGCGAACAGCGTACATGGGCGCCGCGCTGTTCACATTTCTTCTGATGGCCTCAGTACATGCTAGAATACGTGCCGTGCAGGCGTACGGAAAGATATTAAACTACATGCAGCCATACAACAGATGCAGAGTGACCCATATCTGTCATTTATTTTAATGCTAATCTTGCCCCAGCTGAGCGCATGCTGATGTTTTTGAAGCCGTGTTTCGTTTTCTACTGACTTTTCTTGAGTAGCTCCACGTTTTTCCTTGAGGAAAACCTTTACAAACACTTATACTACACCAGGACAACTTTTTTCGTGTAGCTAATAAAGGAGAACAGAAGCCGACACCCTAAACAACATACAAACCTCTTATCATTCAAGAAAAGCCGCTCAGTTGCGGCTTGACGAAGCTCCCTTCCCTCCGTACACATCGGTAGAGCAGTATACACGGAGCAGAAATAGCACAGACATGAAAAACTCAAAAGTAGAGGGAGAAAAAAAAAACATGGTGTACAATAAAATGGGCAATAATTCAAATACACTATCTTTCCGGGTACATTCAAAGAAAGTGGTGGTCAAAAAAAAGAATTAAAATGGCGGGCAATGCAAACATTAACTAAATAGGTTTCGAACAGAGTTGAAGGAAATTTCGCGTATCGAGGTGTGACAAAACCGAACTTATTAAGCAGAGAAGGCAATGTATAGCTTAGGGTTTGAAAGCCGTAATTAGTACGTGGGTGAGGCACAGACCAATACTCGTGGCGCCTTGTAAAGTAATAAAGAATATTGGTGTGGAGGTTAGCGACTTCACATAAAAACAAAATGCCGTGTATAATCTGTGATTTGTAGAGCTGTAAAAGACGATGCTGGTACATGTTGGATAAGTGCATGATACGATATGTTGCAAACAATGGTTCAGAGTGCGTTCTGTAAGTGCGTTCTGTAACTAATCAATTGAGGTATATTGTTGAATGGACGGCCAGGTTCTGAATACTTACGTCGTTCAAAATTTGCGGAAAACGTTTCATGACCCCTTTAAAGATACATGGTATCTCCATAAAGCAATGAGACTGTCTGGTAAAGAGGTTGCATTCATCTGAATGGCACATATTCTTGAAATTCTTCAAAATAGTTTTCTTGGGCGCCGATTCATCGATTACAACGTGATTCCGACGCTGTCAAGGCTCCCTAAAAGTCAACTGCCACGACCGCACTCAGAAGCTTTGTGACGATCCGTTGGATGGCGGAAACAGCATCGAAACAATGTCCTTTCAGGCTTCTCTGGAGCTTCGGGAACCGGGAAAAGTCTGCCGGGCTCAAATAATGGCTGACACAGCCCTGATAGAGCGGGCTTCTTCCTGTTCCCAAATTTCAAGAGTAGCCAACAAGGCCACCATTTGAACGGTGTTCCAGCCAACCAACGGCTGTCATAGAGCCTCTGAGTGAGGTCACGACAGCTGACTTTCAAGGAGCCTATTCAGCATAGAAATCGCGTTGTACTCAGTGTACTGACGTCTAAGAAAACTATTTGAAGTCTTTAAATGTTATGTATCGATCGGATCAATAAATTAGTTTTCGCAGACCCAGTCTCCGTACTTTACGGATGGATGCTCAACACGTGAACTCGCTTTTGGATAGTCGTGCCGCCGACGACACTCTGAAGAAAGTATAATGATCGCCAAAGAAAATTAACGTGCGCGCTTGCCGATATATATATATATATATAGATATATATATATATATATATATATATATATATATATATATATATATATATATATATATGTATATATATATATATATATATATATATATATATGACAAGCCAGGACTTTCCAAAAAGAGCAAAATAATGAATTTCTTTATAAGATTCCGTCATTATACAAGTAAGTACATTGTCGGCTGTGTTTTTGAGTGTTTTTTTTAATTTTTCACGCATTTTCCCCTCTTCTCCGCGCTTCTCTGACGCATCAGCGCCGGATAGACAACTTGGACCGCTAAGTATACGCCACTATTTATGCGTCATAATGTATGTATCTGTTAAAGTTTGAAGTTCATTTCATTATTTTTTATGGTAGATGTATTTACACTTTTAGGGACCCAACAAAATTGTTAAAGGGTCCCTAACGGCATTGTAACATCAAAAGCTCTAAATGGCAACAGCATGGGAAGGGAATATTTAGTTATCAAAAACACAAGAAAACATAGATATCAAGACAGAATATGGCTTCATATACAATGGTCACCGTTACTAAACAATAGGCGCAACATTAGCCACTTGTTTAATACCGTAAAATGGCTGCATACCCTACTGCACAAGGTGCACTGAATTCTTAGAAGCATTTACATATCTGTCGAAGCCTTCCACCACTATCTTCCCTTCACAAGCATCGAGCATCGCTGTATTCCTGTTGACGAATAGATCCAACGGCTACAGGTGACGAGACTGCGCTAGTGTCCTTCACCATCCCTGATTTGCATCGTTTATATCCCAAATTCGCCTTAAGTATGATCTTGCTTTTTGCGACGGGTTCTTGCAGTGGGAATGCAGCGAAAAATGTGTAACTTTATTGCTGCGAAAAAAAAAATTAATTTGCTTGTTTTTTTTGACAAAAGCAATTTCACGACACATAATAACATATTTAATAATATAGTAATCTTCGGCTTATATTATACTAAGGTTCACCAAAAATTTAGCGAATACGCAGAGGGGACAGAGCTCACTCACCAAGTGTGTCATCAGTATTGTAAGGAACGACTCCACCAGGCCACAGCTTTGTCTCGTCAGAGGTTGCACCTCGTTGCGTAGATTCGATGCGTTCACGCCCCTTGATGTTTATCGCATAATTTGACCCCTCGGCTGTCGGTGACCTGACGCTTTGAGCAGCCATTTTACTCCAAACAAATTGAGAAAGGCCATGCAATAGACAACTACAGTAATGCAGCAGTTTAATCGACATACGATACTAAGAATTGCTCTTTTCTTCTCATTTATGTGCAATCTTTCTCTTCCTCTCATTATAAGAATATCGGTGGTTTTACGTGCCAAAACCGCGATATGATTATGAGGCACGCCGTAGCGGAGGTCTCCGGAAATTTTGACCATCTGGGGTTCTTTAACGTGCACTGACATCGCACAGTACACGGGCCTTTAGCACTTCGCCACCATCGAAGTGCGGCCCGCGACCTTCGGGCCAGCAGCTGGGCACCGTAACCACTTTATCACATGGCATACTCTCTCTATTTCACTATCACTGAGCTAGGAAACATAATTGTGATAGATGAAATTATTCAAGAGCTAAATGTATAATGCGAATATTTTTGGGCATTGCTTATCGCAATAAGAAAAAAATTCCGGCAGGTCACGCGCCCAGTGGGAATCGACGTCATTCATTGCACTCAGCACAGAGTTGGCTATCGTGTCCTCATCTGATATTAAGCTAAGTGTTACAAGGCGGACCGAAGTACTTGCGTAAACCGTGTACATGTCTGCGTGACGCAGGCTTATCAGGCACGTCCGTTGTATTTTGAGGCCTAGAGGTTAGTGCGTAGTCCGACATAACGTCGCTACATGCATTCGAGTGCTGACATTAGTTTCATATAGCGGACAGATACGTGCAGCAGAGGGCTGACGTGCATATTCGCAGCGCGTGCTGGCGCATTCCTATGGGCTCGAGCAGTCAGCAAGGAGGTGGCGATATTACGATCCTTCGCATGGACGTGCATAGCTGCATGCAGGTTTGCTGGCACATTGCTGCGGGTCGAGAAACGTATAAGTGACAGGTACTTCATATGCGCTAGTTATTACTTTGTTTTCAGAGCGGACTGGCAACACTACAGCACTGTAACCAAAATTAAACCGCATTAGCCGACAGTTCAGCAACATTAATATTAGACAGCGATTCGCAGTTCGCTAGCGTTATTCAGTGTTGGCCAATGGTTAGTCAAAATGCTAGACAACACTAGCCAACACCAGCCGACAGTCAGCCGATATGAGCCAGTACTTTGACGCCTGCACTCCACATCAGCAAACACTTTCGATGTTCAGAGAACAAGCAAGGCTGTCCAATAAGGTAGGTAGGTAGGTACTAAACTTTATTAAAGTCCTGAAGAAGTCATCCCCCAGTTTTCATTGAGGGAGGACCGCGGGCCGTCATAAACTAATAAACTAATAATAACAATAATAAAATACTGTAGCTTCTTTGTAAGTCATCATTCGCTGACTTACAAACAAAGCTCTATTCCGTTCAAGGGAGCATATGTATGCACATGCATCATGAAAGGATGTGAGAAAGAGGACAACAATGACGAGGTATCTGTTAACAATTCGATGTTGTGAACTGAAATATGAAAACCCATCATCCACGTGAAAGATATGCAAGTTCCTTGGTGAGGAGCAATACCGAAGGCACACTCACGAGCATATCGCCTTTTTTTTTTTTTGTCGATGAAATAGGCCTCGTGTATTTCATGTGCTCGTTGGTCACCAAAACATTTTAGTATTTTGCATTGATCAAGTATAGCACGACAACCACATATAGAGCTTTCCGCGGCTAGGTGGCTGCCAACAGAACCCTTCATTAGATTTCACTATTCTCGAAGACGGTCATTTGCCCACCGGCTCGTTTGACCATGTAGCAACGACCGCATTAGGGCGGAGGGCGGATTTCGTAGACTGCGTTATGCCAGCATTCAACAAACGTTCTTGCATGTTTCTTATCACACACGCGAGGCGCCCTGTATCTCCTCTATTCACCTTTTTGCACATAGTAGAGGACTCCTTCTTCGCTAAAAAAAAACTCTAATGTCTGGTTTGCGTGCTACCCTTTACCCAATGCGACACCCATGTGCAAATATTGAATGACCGCGGTTCTTGAGGGGAACTCTTCGCTTGATGATCATTCCGTTTTTCAGGATGTTTTAAGTATCCTAAAAGATGTTTGCCTAGGGAAGGGAGTAAACTGTACGGGTAGCCTGCCATGCGCAGCCTCAGCATTTACGAGTCAAAGCTGTTGCACATTGTGTGATGGCACGATCGCGGCAACGCAGTCCCTAGACAAGATTTCGCAGTCGCTCGCTCGACCAGTTTTAAATGCACTAAACTGTAATGTAACCGGGTTTTCTTGGAGCAGGGGGCGTAGTGCCAGCGCACATGGTCAGACAAAAAAATTCACCGACGATTACGATGCTCCCTAATGCAAATTCTGAGCGCAGCTTCATGTTGGGGCAACGTCAACTGTGCTTGAAGTTTTGGCTATCTGAAGTTGTAGCAATGTAACATTCCTTGTATACTGCCACAGAAACTGCCAGCGCTCGAGAGCTACCCACAACACTCTGTGCATTGCAGGCGTCGCGATCAAGCGAAACGCCGACATCCCTGTTACGACAAGCGACGCCAGCCGCATTGCACGTGCCAGGCCTGCATGCGCACGAGCTTCAACCGAGGGGCCAGCGCGCCTGTCGGAAAAGTGAGGTTAGAAGCCAGTGGCTCTTGATATCGACAGACTCCGCGTTCACTCTCTTTCGTACTCGTTTACTCTATCGGTTACGCCGACAACGCCAATGGCGACCCCGCTCAACGCCGGAACGGGCGCCTAACCCCCGTATTCACAAACCTAACTTAACCTTATACTTGTGACTTAAGTCAACCTTAGCCATAGGTCCACCCTTAACGCGTTTCAAGAACCCACCTTGTACTTATCGCGGAACTTCCTCGCACCTAAGTAAGGCTCGGTTAAGGTAGCCTATGACCTATACCTTAAGGCTTCCTTAAACAACATGCCTGGGGACAATTTTGCGCAGTTCGTTGTTTATGTGGACTGCAATGAAGAAATATTGAACAGCCCAGCGTACGCATACACGTCACCGCCGCGGCGAGTCCTCAAGGATCGACGGAACCAGGGGGAGACCGACGACAAGCAGGAATTTTTTTGTGTCGCCCCCACTTCACAAAAAGTGCCGTAGAGAATCTGCTCGCTGTGCAGTTTCTGCAGGAAAGTATCAGCGGTCGTGGGTTCCCTGTGCCGCCTCCTCGTGCAGCTGCTCATCGCATCGCGCTTATATGGAGTGGGCACGTTTCAACTTGGGCACGTTTCAACTTGGTAGCGGCGACCTTGTCAATGCCTCGCAGCCGACCGTGTCACGAGTATAGGCACCGGGCGGCCGTCGTACGGCGCCAGCTGCGCCCTTCCCGAAAAGCGCCCCAAGCGGCGGCAGGGACGGCACCGGCATGTGAAGCAGACGACGCGGAGAAAGCTCCGCTACATTCGGCATCGTATTCGAAGAGTAGCGGCGGCGTTTCTTTTAGGACGATCTGAAGCTGTACGCCGTTGCGTTTGTCGCCCAGGGCAAATAGAAGCGGCAGCAACAGTGTTTTTAGATGTGAAGCATCTTATGACGAAGCTTAATCCGGTGGTGGTGTGTGGCGTGACCACCCTTACTGCGCATGCGCAAACCCTTTAAAAAAAAATAAAAATAAAAAAACCTACTCTCCCCCCACTCTGTCCTCTAGGCATCCCTCCCCGCGGCAACCACACCCTCATTGCGCATGCGCCTCCCCTCCTCTCTCCCCTCCTACGCTCCCCCCCCCCTCTCTCCTCTAGACATCCCTGCCCGCGGCGTCCACACTCCCACTGCGCATGCGCGTCCCCCCCTCTCTCTCCTCTCCTACCCTCCCCCCCCCTATCTCGCCTCGCGACGCCGACGCAGGCAGCGTCTGCTAGCGAGTTTCTTGGTTGAAAAAACCCGACTACTCGCGCTGCACAACCGTTCACTGGCCACCCCGTATATATGGCAATGGATCTTGACCTCCAAGGTGGTGCCGGTGGGAGATTTCTCCTGTGCGTTGTTGAAAAATAAAAATTCGCAGCGTGCGCGTTAACTAAAAGCGGACTGCTGGTCTCTGTGTCCAGTCGGAGTCTTCTGTCTCTCATTGCCCATTAGCAGCGATTCGCATGTTCCAGTAGGAAACACCGCTCCATCACTGCGTGCTTTGCGCCTCCCCAGTTTTCTCTCCTGCGCAACGCTGCGATGAGCGCCAGCGTCAACGCCGCCGTCAGTGTAAGCGTTAGCGCCCGCTGCTTCGCACCTACACATGGTTCCCTTTAGCGGGAGATGGTGTAATTTTTTTGAACAATGCACGAAGCGTTCGACTGTCGGACATGTGTTCAGATAACGGGGCCCGTCGTCGGGCTTCTGGGAGACTCCCGCGCAGTCGTTTGCGGTCGTGGCAGCGTTTAATGGTCGCCAAGTCATCTAGAAAGGATGACACGTGTCCCTTTCATCTATTCACACCGAGGGACGCCGTCGGAACATGAAACGACGCAGCTTTCTTGCGTGGTGCTGTGCTTTTAGGCGTTTGTTTACGTTCGGAGGTGAACCAGAGGGCGCACGATGCCTCCTTCCTTTCGGGACTGCAAATGAGACAGGCCCGATCGGCGAAATATTGCAAAATAAACATCTTTGCATGTTAACTACTGAACTCGCTGCTCCTCGCTGTTATCTGTAGGGCTCCTGGCGGGAAGGCCAGTCCGGACAGCGCAAGCGCACCACTGGTGATGCGAGGTATATTGCGCTGTGGCTTCCAAGGCTTGGCCAGCTGGCGTACGCATTTTGGATGTGTCTGCTCTAAAAAATGGTGGCCGCTTGCACGAAGCAGGTCACGTGCATGACATCACGGAATATAAATGCGACAACGAGTGCGAATTACGTTGCAAGTGCACCCGCAGACGAAGCTCAGTGCGCCGATCTTAGCGAACCAAAGGCACTTTGAGTGTTTCTGTCTACGTATCTATTTATCTACCAAGTCGCCTACGTCTGGGTGCTCTTGTTTGGCGAATATGACTGGCTAATTATGACATGAATAATGTGAAAATCTTGTCCCGTACGTCGTCAAGCCCTCTCCTAAAGTCACGTGTGGTACATACCCGTATACCACAGACCACGGGATGGGGGGTATGAGCCACAGTTTGTCTACGCAGGAACGGCGAGAACAGACATTGGTAATTTAAACGGGTGCACGTCAAGAAAATGCGGCACTAGCCACGTTGAACCGACGTCTGCAAAGAATAGAAATCAGGACACCAGCAGTAATCGAACCCAGGCATCCTGATTGGCAATCACCACAGACCCAAGGCAGCTGGTCTTGAAACTGCTTTTGAAAAGACCCTATGCGCGAGAAAAATGTCGGTGCAACCAACGTCAATTGTGGCTGCATTGCTGGCTATCTATATTTGTGACAAGGTGTTAAACATTACTTATGTACACCTATGATACAGACGTCATGTAGGCTTAACGCCAATTTCGGTTGCAGTGTTGCCTCCGCTTTCATAACCATCAGATGAACGTTACATATGTGCTCCTATGACTGCGCAAGCTATAATCAAGCGTTCCTCGACGCCGGAGCAATACTCTTGACACATTCTACGCATGATATTCACAGCAACGCACGCGAAATGTGAATCGCACCGCAGCGTGCGATTCCTTTCAACAAAATTAACGTCTGTTGTCGAACATGAGTGCTGACATTACGTCAGACTATAGGCGATGCGCAAAGCGCCGACGACGCCATCTGCCGCTACGGCTCGGAAGCGTCCGCGGGTCCGGGCGAGCAGTTTTCCCGCGAGCGTGTACGCGAGTGCACGGATGGACGTGTTTTCATCGTGATTTAACGCCTCTGCCGGGCTTCAGCGATGCCGAAAAATAACTGCCGCGTTGTCGGCTGCTCAAACACATACAAAAAATTGCCAGGAACGCACTTCTACAGGTTTCCGGTGCTATTTCATGAGCGAGAGCGAATGCGGTGGATTGACCCTGTCCGACGCAGAAGGTAAGCAATCGCGCTTTCTTTACGACAGTGCTAGAACGATTACCGTGTTTTTATTTCTCCATTTATGTCGCTACGTCTTCAGCGAACGCTACTACGTTTACACTTGGTCGCCTCGCCTGCGTTGTAGACGCGACAATGCACATGAGGTTGTTATTACTGATAAGACGCGATGCCTAGGCTCTCTTGAAAAACGAATGGCGCGAAGCGCAATGCCAGAGAATGTGGGGCAGGTGACGGCTCCTTTAAAAGCGCCGTGGAATAACACGTGTGCTGCACGAAATCAGCTGCATTCTACCTATGATGGCACTGGAATGCGATCACCGGTGCAGAATGTTCGCTGTGCGCTCGCCTCAACTATATGCATATTGGCTGTAAAACATGACACCTGTGCGCGTTGAAGGCTTTTGACAGGACATTCAACCGATTCAACCTCCTTTTGAATGCCTCGTAACACGACTTCATGCTAATAGGAAACCCTTGAGGTATCCCACTAATGCTCATTCGCTTTACAGAAGCTGTGTTATGAGTGGGGCCATAGGCGTGCGCACGGGAAGTGGGGGGGGGGGGGGGCAAAATCTGTCCCATGCATTGACTTAGTGGGGCCTGGGGGCGCTGTGATGGGGAAACCTCGCCCCCCCCCCCCCCCTTTTTTTTTTTTTTGATGGGGAAACCTGCGCACGCCTGAGTGGAGCCGATTGTGAAACTTACGTGTTTTCTTTTCTTTATTCTTGCTGGTGGTGCTAGCTACTGGTTGCTATGTTTTCTGTAGCATGTAATTGGTTAGTATATGTTGGTGCGTAACTAATCACGTGAAGGTCACGTAACTAATCACGTGAGACGTTCCCGCAAGAATCCCGTAATTAGCGTATCTACTCACGCGCCATGTTCCCGCCAAAGCAGCGTATTATCACTAGATCCTAACGCCATTTTGCAACACTTGGTAATAGCTTGCAAAAAAACCTAGCAAATACGTAGCCAAGCTGGTATAACAAGCTAGGTGACCACCAGCTCCGCAGTGACTCAGTCTCGCGCAACTAGCGCAAGCTGCCGAGATATTTTTTTCACAAGTTTATCGTGCTGGTTTCAAAGTTTTACCAACGCTGACCCTTCGCGTGGCCGCACCCGTGAAATCCATGCGTAAACGAAGCTACTGTGTCGAGAAAAAACGTTGGTTCACGCGTTGGTTCACTGTTATAAAGTGCGGTTCCTTTGCGCCCACTATCGCCGCAAAAGTAATTAGTTGGGACGTGCACAAGCGGCAAATCGCATGCGCGCACTTCCGTCATGCTTGCAGTGAAAGGAGGCGTCTGCTACGCGACCCGCTTGCGGCTCCGACGGCCGCCGCTACGCGGCTTTCAGTGGCGCCCCTATAGGCGCTGCGCATCGCGGATAAGTTACCCTTTAAACGTCAGTGTAGCGGGCGTGCCTGATAAGCAGACGATGTGCACACAACTACTGCATTTACAAAAGCCGCCGATCCACCTCGTTACGCTTGACTCAAAGGTAAAAAGATGCAGCATAGACTCGCTGACTGCTTCGCATAAAACCGATTCCCACAATGCGTGGGATCTGCCGAATTTTCCCCAATACTATGTCATTCTGTCTACACGTTAACATTGCCCCCTAACATTCAAGAAAGAAAGCGCACGTCTCCCATTCCCTTTTCGTCTCCTTTGCTCGATGCTTCGCCGACTTCACTTGTTGCTCCTCTGTATAGTTCTTGGACGCTCCCGTTATGTTTTCTCTTTCTGTTCGATGCTTAACCCACCCTAATATTTTAACAGATATTGTAGTCTTCAGTCCTCGTACATTTCACGCACATTTCAGCAGCGCACGACACAAGCGACGGGAGCACAATGAAGCAAAACCACCACGGATGCAGGAAGCGCCTGCATCCGTTCCGCCGCCCACATGCCATTAGTTCCCCGTTGCCACCGAAAGAGGCGCCACCAGTCCAAACTCGCCCCCCCCCTCCCCTGTGAAGTCAATGTATAGGACCGACTTTGCGCCCCCTCCTCTTAGTTAACTTGAGGGGGCGGCCGCCCCCTCTGCCCCCCCTCGTGCGCACGCCTATGGTGCTAACACTTTTCTAGTTCTTTGGTCGGCCGTACACGGATGCATATTGTGTCGTTTATTGAATTCTGTCACGAGCTGCGTCCACGTTTTTTGTTTTCTCTGAATGGACACGGTTCACGTTATCAAGTATACCTCACGGTACTTGTGGACAAAATTCGTCACGACGCCGTACTCTTCGTCGGAGAAGTTCACTATAGTGTGCCGTTCCATAATAAATGCAACCTCGTAAAAAAAAAATACTGTAAAACAGCTCAAACAATCAAATAAAATTTAAAAGCGAAAGAAAACAACAAACGCTGAAGCGAGCGCAAAAATACCATCAACGAACCCAGCAAAAACGCACAAGACGTCGAAACAGCAACTGTGAACTCACAACTCCACTGCGTCGACGGGAGTTGAACAAATGTTGCCAGACGAAACACGTGTATTTCACCGAAAACTCCCAGTGCCTTAACAAACATTTCTGTTGTTTACGTATGGCAGCTTCTGTGCATACTGTCGTTGGTTTCTTGCGATAAAAATAACTCATTGCTGCTCGAGGTAGCCATTTTGTAGCAAAAATTTACCTACTCTCGCTCCCAGGGCATATACTTGACGAGTTAAGGACGCCTTTCATAAGGCGCACTTATGACAAGATAAGGCAGATTTTTGAAACTCACCTTATGCTTTTCTTATACTTGGGTGTGTTCAGATAAGAACGTGGGTGCATGTCCGCCGACCCCCTTTAATTTTGCCGAAAAAAATATATTTTCTCTTCCGAGTCCCCAGGTCCACAAAATAGACGAAACGCTGGTTTCAACGGCATTCACTGTTGAACAATTTTTTTCATAACATCAAGCCTCGACATTCCCCTGAACTGCTGTCGTGTATCAGTTCTACGTGATGCACATTCTAAAATACAGTAAGAAAATGAAATGACTACGTGGCTCTCCGATAGCATCTTGTCATTTACGTCACGATGTAAAGTACGGTCCATCGTCAAAGGGAACACTGCAATGCGAACCTTTCATATTGCTGTCTTTCTAACGGGAAGTGGATGTGGAAACATTGTTCGTGCACGGCACTAGTCTGTCAAAAGGAGTCATAACTGTCAACCACCAGTAGACGTATACAAAAATTAGCTAATATGCTTTTAAAAGCGAGTGAAGTCCGAACATGCCCTTCACGCAAGTGTTCCCTTTAACAGTGGACCCGTCTGTTATGTCCTATTCATACGATGACCGGTCATTCATGTTCGTCATACACTCATGTCCTTACATAGAAACTTAGGCATAAGCTAAGTTAACAAAACGACCACGAGGGCAACAATAGAGATAGATAGATAGATAGATAGATAGATAGATAGATAGATAGATAGATAGATAGATAGATAGATAGATAGATAGATAGATAGATAGATAGATAGATAGATAGATAGATAGATAGATAGATAGATAGATAGATAGATAGATAGATAGATAGATAGATTGAAAGGGTCTTTGGTTCGCCAAGAAATGCTTCGGATTTAAAAAGCTCACGCCGGCTTCGGGGAATTCTGGCGTGAAGATGTCGCCATTCGAAGTATCCAGCTCTCATCGCGCGAACGCCTGCGTGAAAAGATCATTCGTCACTGTTAAAACATATTTATCGCAGAGGAACCGCAACTGGCATTCGGGCCCGTTCAGAGGAAATATGTTTACAAATAGAAGCGACAATAAATTGCAGGAAAAGAACTTTTGCTTCTCGACAGGCAGGCAAAGAATTTGGATGTGGAAAAGCAGAATGGCGGACATTTGAGCATGTTGGTTCATGATCAAAAGGGTTGGATTGTGAAAACAGGTAAACGACTAAAGGAAGAAACGACGACACAGACAGCGCAAACTACTAACAGACGTTTATTTCTCTGAACACACAGTTTTTATACAACCACACAAGCGCTGCCCCGCATGTACTAGCAAGTGACTTCTGAAAAAAGCAAGCTCTTTCCGAGATACGCTTAGAAGACAGCGTATTGACGCATTCAAAAACTTAATCTTACAATGTTTTCAGCTTCTATATTCTCTCTTGTCAACTTACCATACATGGATGAAAGAACAGTACATGCGTCGAAAACAGGTTTACAGCCACATTTCTTACAGTGAATCGCAAGCCATCCGTCACGTGCATCTTTTACACTGCTCTTGTGCTCTTTAAGCCTTAGGGACCGGTATCTTTCTTTATGAGTCTTGTGAAAACAGACGTGACCTTTTATCGTATCTGCATCTGTATAGATCACGCTGAAAATTTAATCTTGAACGAGCTCTTAGTTTACAAAATATGCCTGTGGACCATATGCTCACGCTAGGCCCTTAAGGCTGGTTCACACCGGCGACTAGCACCGGTCGCGCGACCAAGCTAGTCGCTTTGCGACTGGTCGCAAACAGTCGCAAACACTCGCTTCGGTCGCAAAGCGACTGCTTTTGCTCAGTCGCTCGCTGCGCGACTGCAGTCGCAGGACGGCTGGAACCAATCAGCGAAGTCCAGAAGTGACGTCAGCATTTTTTCACAGCCGGGCTCATCGCTTTTTTCTTTTTTTTTTTATTGCGCTCCCTAGGCTCGCTGATAACGAGATCCGGACGGGACTCTCTGGGTTTGCGACTTCCGGTCGCTCGCATGCAGCCTCTGCCGGTGTGAGAACATCGGTCGCTTTCAGTCGCTTTTTTGGTCGCCAGTCGCAAATGGTTGCGCGACCGGTGCTAGTCGCCGGTGTGAATCAGCCTTTAGGCTGCAGCGAAAATGATACAGTAACGCATTTTATTTCAGGCCTTGACACTTTGCGAAAAATAAAATTAGGGATTTGTTGGGCACTTAATGTGAAATGATATGAAGCACGGAATGCACTTGCCGACGTCACATTTTCTGCACTGTGTGGGCACCGTACTGTAGCAGGGGTCTCCAGCGCACCTGCGCCTTTTGCCATTAGGCCCAAGTTCATACGAAGTGGACTGTTTTGTCACTCAAAATGTGGACCACAAGGCGCACTCTCAACAAGAATCGACGTTCTTCGACGGCCAGTTCCTCTTGGCTTGTTATCCCATCTTGTCGGACCTTCGGAATTCAAGTTGACTGACGTTGGATCATGTGCTGCGCATAGGCAGCCACGTTGCTTATGGCTACGTCAAAAAGTGATTATCGCTCTCCGCAATTTCTTGCGACGAATTGAAATCCGGTAGGAGCCTACGTTTGCATCCATCTGGTCAGTGCCTCCCGTGGAGCTGTTATATTGGTTAACGGCATTCGGGCGAGGCACTTAGATTTTCTTCTGTGCACTTGAAGATAACTTCACGTCAGGGCTTTTAGCTCCTACACCTGAGCACATATTTGGTGACCCATCGCTTTGTTCTTCATGCTCTGCTTCATCTTCATCACAGTCGCATCCACCAAGGCGACGGCCGTCAGCAAGCACCGTTTTAGCATCTGCTCTAAAGTGCCTACTACTTAGGTTGTCTACGATTTAGGTGTGCAGAACC
The DNA here is from genome assembly GCA_030522465.1 of Rhipicephalus appendiculatus. Lineage (NCBI taxonomy): Eukaryota > Metazoa > Arthropoda > Arachnida > Ixodida > Ixodidae > Rhipicephalus > Rhipicephalus appendiculatus. The sequence continues at coordinate 40,939 of JALIZH010025100.1, read as the reverse complement.
GCAGGTAGTCGAAATTTCCGGAACCCTCTACTACGGCGTCGCTCATCATAATATCGTGGTTTTGGGACGTTAAACCTCAACAGCTTTTTTATATTATACTTAGGTTGTCTATGAGACTTCCGGAATCCTCATCTGCGAAATCTTCGTCTGAGTATAGGTGGTAGCCTGCAATAGCTCAATGTATATAGCCGACACATCTTTATCGTCCTCTACGACTATTCTGGCTATTTCATTTGAAGTAAACCAGGGCATACAATAAATTGGAACGTGAGTGTAGCGGAATCACCCTACCAGGAACGTAAAACGAAGTAATGAACTTTAGCAAAATACGGAGCCTAAAGGCCTAGCGTGACCCTATGGCAACACGTAAAATAACACGCTTGTTCGCGAGCAAGATATTGGTTAATCTATTTCAAATTTTCACCGGGGTTCGCATAGTGCAGGTACTCTGCAGCGGTATGTGCATAACGCTATTGCAAAATAGAATGCTACAAAGAAATCCGCTTACACGAAGGAGCGTTGCATGCCGACGCGCCGAAAAGTAGAACCACCATTTCGCGCCTGTTTCAGCAGCTCCACAATAAACATAAAAAACTTCTGCCACATGGTGTCTGTGAGGGGTACCCTAAGCTATCGCAACACATATTGCCGTGATTTTGGTGCGGTTTTTTAAACCTCCATAAATTGAAAGGCTTCGTCGGGATAGGCGTGACCATATGGTCGCGCTGGTACCTAATGGGCTAATAAACCTTGCAATCCGGCCTATATATTGCTTACCGCAAGAAAGGGGAATCCTGTAACAACATTCATCTTGCAATGAAAAAATCCGTGAATAGAAGTTGTGCGCTCGAGCCGACGTTTCGACAAGTGGACCTGTGTGCTCGAAACGTCGGCTCGAGCACACAACCCCTGTTTATTGATTTTTTCATCGCAAGCTTGCATATTCTCCTTCCTGCCGTTTTTTTTTATTTCTCCTGCAAGGAACATACGTGAGGTGTTTCTTATCACCCACACTTGGTTTCCTATCGGTATTATTGTGGTGGCACATGCTAAGAAGTTTCCGAGGGGCTAAAAAAAATACTTACTTTGGATCGTTCTCCCAATTTTTTTTAATTGTTCAGACATATGTTCTTAAATGTTCAAACATCTGTTGCTGAAGCTTCGCTCAGAAAATTTCGCCAGTCGCCCTCAACTGAGGAGGCCTCAAAGACTAATGCAAGAAAAGTGCTGTCATCCCGTACTTCCACGAGATATCACTCAATTTTTAAAAAATGGCAGAATGAGCCAAAGTGAAAGTAGTTTTTCCGGCCCCTCGTAAACTTCTTATCATGTGCCACTGAATAAAAGCGATAGGAAACCAAATGTACGTCCTAAGACACACAAGGTCACCTATGCTCCTTTTCCTTGCAAGAGTAATGTTGTTTACAGGGTTCCCCTTTTTTTGTGGCACGGAATATATAGGCCAGACTGGAAGGTGTGTTAATGATAGACATAGAGAGCCCAAATGCAACGCAAAAAAAAAAAATGTGCGTGACGGATGGCTTGCAATTTATTGCAAGGCACGTGGCTGTCAACCTGTTTTCGGCGCATGCACTGTTTCATCCATGTATGATAAGTTGACAAGAGATATTATAGAAGCTGACAACATTGTTAGATTAAGTCCTGAATGCATCAGTACGCCGTGTGGTAACTTACCTAGCAAAGAGCTTGCTTTTATAAAAGTTAATTGGTAGTACATGCGTGGTGGCGCTTGTGCGGTTGTATAAAAACTGTGTGTTTCAGTAAATAAACGTTTCTTAGTAGTTTGCGCTCTGTGTGTCGTCGTCTCTTCCTTAAGTCGTTTTCCTGTTTGCGGAATTAAACTCTTTTGACGGGGAACAAGAATGTAAGGTTGATTGCGTGGAATGTTTAGAGCTCTGTCTGAAAAGCTTCTGTACGCAGTACTTCAGGTCGCATGTGCGATAAGGAGCTATCACTAACATATACAGGCTTTTTCACTCAGGAAAATTTGCACACTTTAATAAAATTATGAATGAACCACCGACACACCAAAGTGTATTAGCGTCCATGGTGTGGCGCTGCTTTGTAGGAGACGGCGGATTCAATTTCCGTTAGCGGTGGCCAGATTTTGATGGGGGGCGAAATGTAAAACTGCTTGCGGGCATAGATTTAAGCATACCCAATAACTACCAAAAAAAAAAAAAAAACAAGACAATTATTTCGCAGTAGTCTTCAAAAGTGGGATCATATGACGGTATTAGCAAATAAAGGCCCACATTAAATTATAAGATAGTAGGACAGATCGGCTTCTAGATATGGAACTTCTGACAGCCCGCACATTCCTTGGCAATAGTAGGAACCCACTGTGCGCCTACTCAATGACAATGATACCTACGTGATCACTACACAAGGCCTCTGTGAAACTACCTCGTTGTACTATTAGAATTGTCTCTGGATATACTGGGTGCCTTTGCTAAGTAGTGACATCGTCCTCCTTTCCGGCGCCTGTTTTCCTTCACAGGCAGTGTCGTCCACTGTGTTCTTCTCTCTAAGCCGAAATTGATCAAAGTTGGACTAACTGCAGTCGTTAAACCAATGGATAAACGGTTAGTCCAACAGGGAGTAAATGCGTGACTGTGCGTGTCGTTCGCATACGCCCGGAAATGAAGGGACCAACGGCGAGGGTAACTGCGCGCCGATCGCCTGCTGCCAGCTGCACTGTTCGGCGCTGTCGTCTATCACGGAAACAAGTTATATCGGTTGTACGCCAGAGTGAAAGGGAATCACTATTAAACGAATTGAAGATGTTATGAGAGGCAAGTTGAACTCGCGCCGGCGCACACAGCGAGCGAACGAGTTCCCCTCGCGTTTCTTCCCTATCGAGCTGCCGGGACTGCCGGGCCCAAACAAGTGCAAGCCACCGAGCCCGGACACCTCGGATAACTCGTTTCAATGCGCCGAATTAGGAAGAGCTACGAAGAACACTGACAGCGCTAATAAAAGTAAGCTGTTCGTTAGCGGCCGTGTTCCCGCAGAGTCACTGGCCACAACTTCGAAGCGATATACGTGCAATGTAGGCTTCGCTACAGCGTCGGCACCAAGGCGGCCGGCGGCCGGTGTGAGTGCGTTGCCGGTGCAGGTGAAAGAAACGTCGCATAGAATTTGTTTAACAGAAAATAATGTCTTCTGAATTAAAGTACAGTTTAAACTGTGTCTTTCTCTCCGTGCGACAATCGTTGTGAAACATCTAGCATGAAGGCGAGCGCAGACACGAATCAACGTGTGGCCGGCGGTGCACAGCGAGAGCACGGTGAAAGAACCGTGCCTGTGAGCGGTCTCGTCGTTGTAAGTATACATATATCTACATCACTCCGTAATACGCCGCGGACAGTGGACACCTACCTATTTTTCATTTGTGTCTAAAATAACGACGACGAAAATTGCACAGGAGACGCATGTTGTGATCGCCAGTGGTCGTTTAACGTATAGCCGTGCTCCTCGTGAAGGCCTAGCGACGTTGTCGGCAAGCCGGCACGGCTGCATCGGCGAGGCGCCTCACTGCTTCGCCGGCCTTCCTGCATAAGCGCCGCTGCTATGTTTGTGTGTGCGGACTTGTGCACCAGCATTGCTAACGCTGACTGAAAGGGCGTTAAAGATTAGGCGGATTCCTACTAAAAGATCGGTGTGCTTCGGTGCAACGAATGAGCCCACGTATGTCAGTGTTTATTGTTTTGTTACGCCGAACAGAAGTCTCCCACCGGCACAACATGGGAGGTCAACATACTGTGCCTATATATATATCCCATAGTTAGTTTTCGGCCGTGTAGCGCGGGCAGTCGTTGTTTGCGGTGTATCACTTTGAAGTGGTATTGTGTAGATATGTGTGTGTTTGTGCACGTGCCCCGAATACTGCGTCCTTCAATGGTGATGAAGTTGGAATTACCATACGATACTGACTAGTGAAGGGTCGCCATTTGTTTGTTTTTTCGATTTGTCCAGATGGTTCAATTGTTAGTTCCATGGGCGCATTCTACGAGGACCAACATTTAAACAAACTCGAGCAAGTGCTAGGGGGTAACGTTGAACCGCTGTAGTTACTCCCCCAGTTGGTACAAAACTGCTTCAAAATCTGTGGCAGCCCATTTAGTCCCCTGAAGGACCAATGCCGTACCCCAGTTTAGTCCTTTTCGGCTTGGAATGTTCCTAACTTACATGCGCACAGCGGCTGTGTGCACGGCATCGAATTGTTTACGGTCTTCGGTACGTGGGTCTCCATAAGGTGACGACCACCAAGAGAAGTAAAAGAGGCGAAGAAATGCAAAAATGATTGACAAGTAGAAGCGCAACCAGCCCAGTTCTGTACTGATGAGGCACAGGACCTTTTATGATAGCAGTAGTCAGTGAGTAACACGTAAACACGAGCATCATTACATGAATGAAACGGACCGGTCTCATTGAACTCTTTTCACGTTAACGAAAGTTGACTGCATAACCAGGCCACAATTTCTCTGGGTGTATTTCGGGAAGGGGTTCTTCGAGGACGGGAGCACATGTTGCCTTCCAAGCACCCGTCACTAGGAGCATCAGAGCAAGTTTCTTCCGATCTGCCACACTCATCGCGCTGACTGTTTTCCACGCAAGACATTCAGCATGGGTTTATAGGAACCCCACAGTATGTCGTCTTGCTTAAATAGGTACGTACATATGATATACATGTACGACACGGGTGAAGGACGTCCGCTCGTAATTGAGTAAACACAGGTTCAACGGCGCAGTCACGTGATCAACATCGTCACGGGCTGCATCTGCCGCCTCACGGAGAACCACAGCGAGAGGAAAAAGAAGACTCATCCGGCTGTCTATTATGCGCAGCTACTGATTGAGTTTACGCAGTTGGAGCGCGTCCCGTAGTTATGCCACGGAACCCTGGCCAATTTCGAAGATGCTTACATGTAGCGCACATCCCGTGGAACCATATGGGCTGCAAATACTGAAATCACAAAGATCTCCGAGAATGCACGTTTCACGTGAACATACGTAAAACGTTTCCTGTAAAAATATTTTGCCAATAGTGCAGACAAGGGAAGTCCATGTTCTACAGGAAATCGCATTACTGAAACCGCGAATATTTAGGCTAAATCATAATGTTGTACTTTACCTGCGGATATCCGGAGCATATCTTTATAGTAAAATATAGAGGACACCACATTTATTGGCTACGCCACACTATTAATTCAAACATAACAATGATATTATTCGGCTCCGGCACGACCATAGGGGCCGTAGAGGTACCGTGTATGGTGTTCCCGCTGCGGGTGAGAATAAACAACGTCGTGTTTTGCCGACAGACTAAATGAAAGCTTACTAATCAATAAAAAAAAAACATTACACTGAGAATCAGTTCTGCCTGAATGTTCAGGCAGAAGCTCGTCAGGGCATTATGAGTTGTGACAGCGTCTTCGGTAACGTAGTTCATCAATAAAAGTACAATTAAGATTTTATGCGCCGAAACCTCGGCACGGTTGTGAGGTGCGCGTAATGACGGACAGCGAATTCATTTAAACCATTTGGGGTGTGTTAACGAGCACATAACCGAGTACGTGGGAGTATCTTCATTTCACTTCACCAAATTCAGCCGCCCTGGTCGCGAATCGGACACGCGTCGTCAAGATCTGCAGCGTCACACCTTGTCTGCTACGCTACCACGGCTTATTACTTTTTAAGGATTTTAAACCGGGCAAGTATTGCACAACCTCGGAGAAATTTTTCTGCACTGAATTGATAAGCATTAAGAAAACATGCTGAATGCATGACGTCGTGATAACATGGAGATTAAAAAATAGGATGACCATATTACATAATAATGGACTTTCCCCACGGAATAAATGGTAATGTTTGACCAGTAGAAACCACACTAAAAAGACGGGACGAAGAAAAGCACACAAACCGTGGCGCTAACAACCAAATGTGTTTTATTCTTTCAGCCAGGTTATATATACTCCACCACTATCTCAATGAAACAGAAAAAAAAACCCGGCAGATCCGACGCATTGTGGGAAACGATGTAATGCGAAGCAGCCAGGAAGGAGCAAATCATGCTGTACATAAATGCACGTTGCTGGGCGAGTCGGTCGTACATGATTAAACAAGGTGCTGTGCAAAGGAAACACGGACAAGGAAGTGAACGAAGGTGCGCCCGTTCTTGTTCACTTCCTTGTCCATGTTTCCTTTGCGCAGCACCTTGTTGAATCATGCTGTACATTTTTATTTATTTATTTACAGATACTGTCAGCCCTTACACAGGGCTATTACAGGAGTGGAAAACAAAAACATAAAACAATCATTCTAGAATCAGAATGTAATTAACAGGTATAATCGGAACTTACATATAAAGAGACAAAAAGAAGTACACCAAGAAACGCGACCAGATAATAAAATTAAATGCACTAGATCACGTACAGACAAATAAAGCTTTGTTACCTACAAATGAGAATATGAGTATGTGCAGCGCGAGGAAACGAAGACAACAGAAGACACATGAACGACATAGACTGGCGCTGAATCAGCGCCAGTCTATGTCGTTCATGTGTCTTCTGTTGTCTTCGTTTCCTCGCGCTGCACATACTCAGTATATATCAAGCCATGTACCAACTAGCCCACCAACGTATCCTTCTTGAGAATATGAGCTATATGTTTTAAGAATAAATCTGCAGATGAGCATGAAACAGCTTCTTCGGTCAAAGAATTCCATTCGCTGATAGCTCTTGGAAAGAAGCTATACTTATAACAATCAGTGTAAACAGCAGGAGCGCGAATGAACATTTAATGGCGATGTCTAGAGGTTTCACAGCGAAGAATATCAAAATAGTCGGTATACCTTATATGAACATGTTGATTAATAATCAGGTAAAGATATTTGAGTCTTTCGTATTTAGTTCGAGCCTGAATTGATGGTAGCTCTGCTTGTGCACACAGTTGAGATGGTGAATCCGTCCACCGATACTTATTGAATATAAACAGGACTGCTAGACGCTGAATTTTTTCAATTTTCGAGGTGTTCGTAACAGAGAAAGGATCCCAAACAATTTTAGCATATTCTATGATTGGTCGAATAAGTGTTTTATAGGCTAAACATTTTGTTTCTTGTGTTGCAAATGGCAAATGGCGCCTAAGACACCAGAGAGACTTGTTGGCCTTGGCACACACATAATCTATATGATGATTCCAGCGAAGATCACTTGAAAAAAATCAAACCAAGGTACTTATGTTGTTCAACTCTTTGAAGTTCGTGATTATTAATATAATACGTATATTTAAAGTAATTTTTCTTTCTAGAGACTGTCATAATTACAGTTTTTAGGGGGGTTTAGCACCATCTGCCATTCTTCACACCATTGCTTTATTTTCTGTAAATTTTTTTTGTAAATTTACCTGATCACCCACTGTGTCTATTTTATGGTATATGATGCAATCGTCAGCAAAGAGCCTAATAGAAACGTCTATTTCATTCGGGAGATCATTTATAAACAAAAGGAACAGAAGTGGGCCCAGAACACTACCTTGGGGTACTCCCGACTTTACAGCTGAAACTGGAGACTTAGTGCCACCAATGAAAACCAGTTTGTAATGGTAGGATTTTGGAACGTAACATCAATTTTTCTTAGTAATTTACAGTGAGACACTTTGTCAAAAGCTTTCGCGAAGTCCATGAAAATCATATCCGTCTGTGCACAAGAGTTAATAGTTTTCGAAAGATCATGGACTAATTCGATGAGCTGGGAAGTTGTTGATAAACCTTGTCGAAAAGCATGTTGGCAGTTAGACAATAAATTGTGCTCATTTATATAGCTTAATAGATGTTTCGAAACTATGTGTTCGAGCAGCTTTGAACAAGTACTAGTAATTGAAACAGGCCGGTAGTTCGCTACATTGTCTGTACTGCCGCTTTTAGGAACGGGAATAACTTTAGCTTTTTTCCACTCCTTGGGTAACGAACCACAGAGAAGTGAGGACCTAAAAATTAATGCGAGGTATTTAGAATTCCATTCAGCGTATCGGTACAGAAACTCATTAGGGATGCCATCGGGCCCAGGGCTTTTCCTTATGTTCAATTTCAGCAAAAGGTTAAAGACACCCTGTTCAGAAATTTCGACGTCAGTCATAGGTGACCTGTCTAATGGTGAGTCATTGTTCGGCAAAATGCCGTTATCATCTGTAAACACTGAACCAAAGTATTCATTAAAACTCTCAGCGGAAGGACCCCCCCCCCCCCCCATAGACTGAGTCACTGAGCGAGTTGTCATTGATGGATTGACATATCTCCAAAACTTATCCGGGGCCTCCCTAAAAAATTTAGCGACTGTGATACCAAAGAATCTTTGTTTGGATTCCCTCACAAGTACCTTCAGATCTTTACCAAGACGTCGAATGGCTGATTGATTCTGAGCATTAGTATCATTTTTATAATTTTTACGTTTTCGTTTTAATTTTCCTTTTAAGTGTATTATTTCTCTGGTTATTCAAGGGCTTCTATTACTAGTTTTCTTAATACGCTTTGGTACAAGGAGCTCTATACAAGACATGACCAAGTTAGAATAGTATCCCCAGAGATAATCTGGGCTGTAGTTATGCTTACAATACTCGCAGAAACGCTCATAGGAGCCCTCCAACAATTCCAGAACTCCAACATCATCAGCTCTTGCAAAGTTTAAAACATATTTTGGTGAATGGTTGACAACAGTGGGCGAAAGACTCAAAGACAGCACTACAAGTTTATGATCTGAGATGCCATCACTGGTCTCACAGTCCAGTAGAAAAGGCAACAATTGATTAGACACAAAAACAATGTCAAGGATAGATGAAGTACGCGTACAGACTCTTGTATAGTCGCTCACCATCTGGCTTAAACCAAAACAAAAAAAAAGTTCAAGTAGCTGTTCACAATTCCAAACTTCTGTTGTTCCAGGGGAGTAGTCGTTCCAGTTTATTCCAGGTAGGTTGAAGTCACCCAAAAGTATAATATTATCACTATGTTGCATATTGCGATCCATGAAGCACCGGAGACTCGAAAGAACTTGGACTGGTGAACTTAGCGCTTCGATATTCTAAAATTAGCTCTTCGACATCCTCGACCTTATTTAACATGCTTCTAGCATTCACGTTCAATATCTTGAAGCAATCCCTTTCCAAAGTTCAAGCGGAATCATTCTGTTGGCGAGCTTGACACTCGTAGCGCTCTTTCGTGTTTTCGTTCCACGCGTAAAGTACATTATTGATTTTGTCGTGAAGATGCTTAACTTTTGCTCCGTTTGACCTTTCCTCCTGCGAAGACGTCCAAAGGCATTTCCTTATTTCAACAAGCCTTTTCGAATAATCCTCGCTGACGCTTATGTTCGTTCCCTTAAGCTTAGAACAGTGACTCAAAATTTTAGTTTTACCTCGGAAGTCAGCTAACCTGAGGATTATAGGACGGTCTCTACCTCCCGTCTTTTGACCTAGGCGATGTATTCTTCCAATTGAATTTATGTTAAGTTTCAGGACGCCGCTAAACACATCGTCATTCACCTTTTTGATCAAAATGTCATCAGTTTCACGTCCCTCTTCTCTTATACCTCTTATTATTAGGTTATTTCGCCTGGATCTATTTTCTAATTCATCAATCTTCCGGATGAGTGAATCTACATTCCTTTCTCTTTTAATCAAAGTGCCCTCAACGTTGGTTAGTCTGTTTTTCACAGCTTCAAATTCCTTCAAACTTTCTTCAATAGTTGATAGTCTGCCAGTCATTTGAACCAAGCTAGCTTCAGACGAGGCCTGTTTTTCCTGAATCTCTGAAATTTTACTCAGGATTACCTTCTGTGTGTCAAGAAGTTCTCTAATCATTTCCGCTTGTGTAGGCCCGGGATTCTTTTCAACATCTCCCGATAACGACAACAAAATCCCCGCCAAAAAAAAACATTCGCTAATACATTTCACAATGGTATGTGCACACGGCAGCACGACAAGACAAAAGTAGTCACTACGAATACCATATTTCTTTTCACTAACCTGCATGTACAAAGGTGCGTAAGCCATCGTTTTCACGGCCGTGCCGCCGTGACCACTGAAGACCGTCGCTGCCGCTGCTGCTTTTAAGTCCAAAAACCAGGCATGTCGGTACATTCCTGGTGACGTCAGGGTGCTCGAAGAAGGTGCGCAGTAGACGCTGTCCACGTGCAGATTCAACCACGGCTGGCAGGGAACAGCACTTGCGTTGTGAAAACAACTTGATCCGCTGAAGAACGAAGGCATGCTCACCGTCGCTTTCGCAGAGCGGTGCCCGCCATCCACTTGTCCCGCCAATTCGCCGTTGATGAAAAGGAACCCAAGCAGGATCTGCATGTACAAAGGTGCGTAAGCCATCGTTTTCACGGCCGTGCCGCCGTGACCACACAATACGCCTTTCATGATTTACATGTTAGGACCTGTTATTTATGTTCGTCATACAGTCATGTCACGCAATACCAATTTTGGTCTATATCAAGACAGCGAAACAGCCGCGAGCGCTTCACGAGCATGGCATGTAAATCACGTTGTACATGACATGCATGCCATGATTTTCATATTACCACCTGTCACTTATGTTCGTCATACAGTCACGTCGCGCAATACCAATTTTGGTGTATACCAAGCTAGCGAAACCGCCCCGAGCGCACCATGAGTAGGGCATGTAAATCACGTTGTACATGACGTGCATGTCATGATTTCTTTATTACCACTTGTCATTTGTGTTCGTCCTACAGTCGCGTCACGCAATACCAAATTTTGTGTAAATCAAGCCAGCAAAACGGCCGTCAGCGCACCATGAGCTTGGCATGTAAATCATGTTGTACATGACATGCAGTAATGATTTTCATATTACCACCTGCCATTTATGTTGTTCGTGCAGAAATGTTTCATCATGCCAATTTTGGTATAAATCACATTAACGATACGGTCTGGAGAGCACAAAGCCGTAGACGGATAGATAGATAGATAGATAGATAGATAGATAGATAGATAGATAGATAGATAGATAGATAGATAGATAGATAGATAGATAGATAGATAGATAGATAGATAGATAGATAGATAGATAGATAGATAGATGCGCTCAAAGTCGCCGAAGTGGCTGCTAACTTGAGAAACTATACAGAAATGAATAAAAAGAAAAGGTGAATTCGTTACGATGACCGCTGTCTAGCTCAAGGTCACAACTGAACGGTGGCCATCATTGAATGAGGTAGGAGTAAACGACAGCGACAGAGGGGGGATTATTTACATATGTACACACAAGGATGTCTCATGGTTTGACTGTGATGTGGCTTCCACGAGAGAGTTTGTCAGCCAGCCGCGCATTCCGGTACTGAGTGTCACGGAGAGCAGCTGGTTAGTGAGGCAGGACTGTTCGAGAGCCTGCAAACCGAAAGCAAACTTGAGCGGTTTGCTGCGTTATTGTTCCTCGCGCGAAAAGCACCGCACCGCACCACAGGGGACGGGGAAATATGAGCGTGTGTTTTAGAGAGATAGATAAAGATTTTATTGAAGGGGAGAAAAAAAAAGCCCCTGCAGGATGCCTCATTTCTCCGAACCGCGACAGCCCGCTTCGCGCCCCCTCCTTATCCAGTGTGGCGCGCTAGCACAAGTTCGGGAGTTTGACCTCCGAAGCGTTGTCCTTTTATTCCTGACTTAGTGGCGGCGTCTGGTGCCTATAAAGTAAATACTGGCAAGATGGCGACAGTGGAACCACCATCTTAAGGAAACGGCCGCAGGAGCACGACGGAGATGGCGTGTAAACCATACCGTTCATGACAAGTTACTCATGATTTTCGTGATATGGACAGTCATTCATGTTCGTCATACAGTCATGTTATACCATACCAATTTTGGTATAAATCACATTAACTATACGGTCTGGAGAGCACAAAGTCGTAGGCGACTAGATAGATAGATAGCTAAATACGCTCAAAGTCGCCAAAGTTCGCTAAGAAATGCTTCGCATTTAAAACAGAAAAAAATGAAGACTCAGCCTGAGCAAAAGGCAAACACTAACTCTCGTGAGGCGGAGCCTACTGCTGCAATTGCTGGCATGTTCCTCACGGAAATAAGTCATTTTGAATTGACCACTGGCCATCCTTCAGAAAACAGGCTACGCTTCTTAGACTTTGAAATCTCGTTCTCAAATAGCCATGTGCGTTGGGGTTATGCACCTAGGTCTCAAAGAGTCTTCTCCCTTATTCTTTTGCGCACTCGAAGATTGTTAAGAGCGGCATTGTAAAGGCTTGCAATGCCGCGCCTGTGACCGCCACGTTGAGATCCTGTGACCGCCAAGTTGAAGCGAGTTTTTGTTCAAAAATGTTCACGGTGCAAAAATTCTAAAATTTTATAACTTACCGGCAACATGATCTGAATACACATTTAACAGCGACCCACAATCCTTTCTCGCTCATTGGCCATGGTTTCACACACACCATATCATGTTTGTGCGAAAGAAACTGGAGAGTTAAAATATATAGGCATTAGAAAAGTAATTAAAAGTAATGGCTCAAATCAGAATATTAGGATATAATATAATGAGATTTTTCCACCAAAGTTTCAATTCCAATCTTTCAGATTCATAAAGCAGAAACAAAAAAAATTCGGCAGATCCCACCTACCATGAGAATCGTTGTTATGCGAAGCATACGGACGGAAGATGACTGCAGAGTATTTTTTTCTGGAGTGACACGTTACGAAATGACGCAAAATATATGTACAAATGTTGTACGTATATGTTGAAACGTCGCATGTCTTATATAACCAGTTGTTTACTGTTACGTAATCATGCCAACAGCAACATGGGTATTACCAACACCAGGAGCGGTAAGCTGATATGTAGCGCTTGTGCTTTCGAGGATGGTAGCCACGGATAGTGCTACGTAGACCAACTTCAGTAAATGGCACTTAACTACAACTGACGTTAACCTGACGTGACGCCTGTATAATAGGAGTACATATGAAACGTTTATAAAATTAGATAGCTAGCAACCACGAAACCACGTTTGCGCGTGGGGCGCGCCTACGTAAACAGTGTCTTTACTGTTGCTGAATTTCTTTTCCAGGTCTTGCGCGAACCTTGTTGCGCCGACCGATGTTATGCGTCGGGTGCATGTTCTCGGGCAACGGCAGAACGACGATGCGCTCGCGAATACGTCTGGGTATCCCGACCCGCGTGTGGTAGGTTATGCCCAGCGTCTCGATGATGTGTCGACCACTTCTGGTCTTTGCCAGCCGTTCGTACTGGGTGATGTTGTGTGCTTCGATTAGCTCGTCTAGGGTAATGTGTAACACCTGCTCAGAAGTTTTTCCGCGCCAGTATTTATCGGTAATCCTATTGCGCGTCTGTACGCCTTGCAGATGAGACGGTCTAGTTTGGTTCGTTCAGTCGCCTGCCACTTGAGTTACGTTATGTGGCTTGTAACGAAAGCATGTACCAGACGGATGGTATTGATTTCCTTTATTCCGCTATGGCGATTTTTGTGCGTTTCAGCAACTGGTTCGTTTCATTGACAGCACCCTCTAGTCTGCGTATGGTTTTCCCCTTTGTGGCCATTGGGCGACAGGCCCAGTACCCTAATGTTGCGAACTTGTGGGATAACGGCGCCGTCCAATGTTACTCTTTTAATTTCTCTACCTGCGCACTTGGTGGTGGCAATCGGCGTTCTTGGGTTTACGGCCCCTGCACGTGGGTCTGTAGAGAAGGAGGTCCGATTTAGCCGCGGAACATTCGAGGCCCGTGTCGCGGAGGCAGTCCTGCCCCGCGTCGACGGACCTCCTGCAACGTTTGCTCAACCTGACCGTCATTCCCCTCGGCAACCCAGAGGGTGATATCATAGGCGTACAAGCTGTAGTGGAGGCCTTCTATCTCAGCTAGTTTCCGTGCTAATCTGACAAGCACGAGGTTAAAAAGCATGGGCGAGATTAAGGAGCCCTGCGGCGTGGCCGTGCAACTCATGTGTATGTCTTGCGATTCTAGTCCGTCGATCGCTTAGCGGGCCCGGCGACCTGTAAAGGAAATCCCGTACGTAGTGCTACGTTCTCTGGCCCAGTCCCAACGCTCGTATGCTTTCAGGCATCGCGGCGTGTTTAACGTTGTCGAACGCCTTGTTGAGGTCGCGCCCGAGTATTGCTTTTGTAGATCACGTGGTATTGTCTACGATATCGTGTTTGAGTTGAAGCAAAACGTCCTGCGTGGAAAGGTTACGACGGAAACCCAGCATCGTGTGCGGGAGCATGTCTCCGTCCTCGAGGTAGTTGGTAATTCGAGCGAGAACCACGTGTCCCATGACCTTACAAACGCTGGACGTTAGGGTGTTGTCTAAGATTGTCAATCTGTACCCGTTTGCCCGGTTTGGGAATCATAATTATGCGCGCCCTTTTCCACGAGCTCGGTATAGCCCCAGCGCTCCATCACTCGTTCATGTAAGCCGTCAGTTGTTCTATCGATTCATCGTCCAAGGACGCAGTGTTTTGTTCGTTATCCCGTCCGTGCCTGGCGCCGATTTTGTGTTGAGCTTACGCAGCTCAACACAAAATCTGTACATACTTAAGAAATGAAAATCGACGCTCATCATAATACCTGTACCGCGAAATACGCACCCCAAACACCATCACACCAGAAGTTCGCGGGAAAAAGCCATGTATTATCGGTATTCATAAAGAAATAGTGAATTCTTTGTAGTTGTTAATATATATATATATATATATATATATATATATATATATATATATATATATATATATATATATATATATATATATATATATATATATAGGGTTTGAAGATCGATGGTTCCGGCTCGGAATATGATTCAAGAAAAGGATACACGTGCGAAATATTTTATTTACGTTTCGGCTGGTGGACCAGCCTTCGTCAGAATGAAGGGAGTACATCCTGAAGGCACTATTTATATGGGTGTAGTTTCACACTCTTGCGCAGTGCACCACAATAAGACCCACTGCGCGTTGAGAATAGCGTGATAGAGGCACTTCGTGAAACAAAAATAAACAATACTGTGAATAGCAATAGAAATACAAATATCGTGCAACACAAGTAACCGCATCACTGTCCAGTGAGATACCGCGACACATAAACCAAGCACTCTACATAAGATACATCAGCACTTGTGGAAGACATACAGAGCAAAAAACAAGTGCAATCTATGATGCAATCAAGGAAAAAAAGAAAAAAAAAGGAAGAAAGCATTTCCAGACAGCATGAACGCAGAAACAAACACGAGCGCATTTGTTCCAGCATGGAGGCATGCACTGTATGCTATGCAAGCACGCCCGCCAGCTTACCCGCATTTTCGTTTAAACCTCTGGAAACCGTATCGAACTTGTGAATTAAAAATGACCCGCGCACTTCGCACTTATAATGTGACGTGAATCCGGATTCTAAAATAGTCGCCCTAAATGATTCAAATGTATGTCCGGTGGTGGCAGCGTGTCTAGATATCGGCAAATGAAGCATAGAGTGTATATGCGCCTTGTGATTATTGAAGCGGTACCGAAATGCATTTGCGGTTTGGCCGATATACTGCAACTTATAGATAGAGCACTCCAGCAAGTATACTTGCTGGAGTGCTCGATCTATAAGTCATTTATAAATGACGTTTTCTATCTCGCATGTGAAATCGCCATGAATGTTCAAGTAAAAGTCATTAGCAGTGCTTTTAGCCACGGTGGTGGTCGTCATCTGAATGCACTTTGCATCGAGGTTTGCCACAGGGATGGCAACCCTCGTGTGGAACATAGTTGTGCCTGACTTTGGAAGACGTGAGAATGTCTGCAAATTTCTACCACGCCGATACACGGCACGGGGTGGCTCTGGAAAAACTTTCTTGAGGTGCTCGCTTTGAGTCGGCATGTTGTAATGCCTCCTCAGAATAGCTGCTACATTAGGTGCAGACGCACTATGCGTGAGCACAAGGTTAGCATTACTGGTGCTACGGGGGGCGTTTTTCTGCGTCTACAAGTGCTTTGCGGTCAAGCTTATATATATATATATATATATATATATATATATATATATATATATATATATATATATATATATATATATATATATATATATATACACAACTGCGCCTTTACAATGGCGCAGTTCGACAAGTGAACCTTGCGGCTGAAGCCACCTCTACGTGCACCTGGGTAGTCGGCGTTGCGGGTCTCTACCAGTGGCGTAGCCAGGGGGTGGCACACCGGGCACGTGCCCCCCCCCGAAATTTTTTTTCGCCATGGCATACAGAGCGAAAAATGACCATTTCAATGAGGTGCCCTACCCGAAATCAAGGAGGTGCCCCCCCCCCGAAAAAAATTTCTGGCTACGCCCCTGGTCTCTACGTCTAAGGAACGCCGTCCACGCTTCCTCGACAATGGACGCCAGGACCCTGCTACGGCCGGAAGCACGTACGCCACCATTCCAGGACGGCGGCCAGGCCTCCTCGGTGGCCCAAAGGCAGCCATATCCCGGCGTCGGCAGGACAGCGCACAGCGTTCTGTTGCCCGGGAATGCCGTTCAGTCCCTCTCACCCTGGACTCATGCAACGTATGAGCCTCCAAGGGAGGCCGTCCAGGCTTCCTCGGCCTTGGATCTCACTGCCGTGAGTACTGCTACCACGGCATACTCCGCGTACGTGAACCATCGCCGTTCGGGCGCCTCGTCCGACAGTGCCATGGAGCTGTTGCGCACCATCACGCAACTCCGAATAGAGATCAACGCATTGACAGCACCCATCTCCAAACTAGCTCCTGACATGTTGCCAGCATTGTGCGCCATCAACGCCATGTTGGATTTAGCCGCCTCACAAGACCTTCAGGCGAGCTCTCCCCAGCAACGCAGAGAGTTCGGGCGTACCCTAAGGCAGTTCTCAAACCAACTGGGCAGCTTCGCGTCCGCACTCTCCTGTTTGTCGCCTGCCGTACCACCACCGCTGGCTGCATGCGAACTACCGCAGTTTCATGGATTCGATAACGACGCCGACGACTGGCTGGCGACCGTGAACGCCCTGGGAGCTCGCGAGGCCTGGACAGAAACGCAGAAATGGTCTATGGCCATAGATCGCCTTCGAAATGGTGCCGCGGCGTGGAATCGGTACGAAGGCGTGCGGCAACAGTGCTGGGCGGACTGGAGCTGCAAGCTCATAGCTGCTTTTGGCCGGATTCCTCACCACCTTTCTGCCACCACCCAGTCCAACCAGACCGCAACCGAGGATGGGACTCAGGAGGGGTTCCACCTCGAGGCTGCAGCTGTGCACTGCAGTTCTCTTCAGGCCTCAGACACTGCGTCGGGATCCGACGTGTATCTACCACAGCCAGAAACACCCCAGCCAGAGTCTCTCTCCGAAGCCATGGTTGCTGAGCAGGATGGCTCTTCTGTACGCATCCGCCAGTCAACATCCATCGGCTCAAGCCCCACATGTATGCCGACGAGGACGGATACACATGGGAAACGCCGCAAAGCAAAGGCGAGGTTCGCCCCGTCGTCGCGGTCCATCAGTGCGACCAGGGTTGTTCGGCACGTCTACCGCACCGTCTGCACTCCGAAGAAGATGAAGCGGAAACGCATGAGTGAAAGAGGCCATCGAACATGCATCCGACCACTCCTCAGACCTTCTCGCTGTTGTCGCAGGCCTCCAGTGTCGCTAACGGCTACGCAAGAACAGGCGCTACTACTCGCGCCATCACGACGGGACCAGCGCCTGCCTGTCTTGAGACCATGCAAGAACAGCCAATTTCGTCCACCAGAGACAAATGAGCCCGCTTCCCGTGCATTGTCGCAGCATTCCCGGGGCCGCTGTTCAAAGACAGCATCGACGAAGTTTCAGGCTAAGCCCCAGCGTGGCCGAGACTGGCCGCAGCCATTCAGCCAGTGTCGCCCACCGGAAGCACTTCGGGCAGGCCTCCCGAACAAGTTGCGGCGTGGTCCGGAACAACCGCTCCGACGCAGCCAACACCGCCCACCGGAGACATCGTCGGCAAGTTTTCATAAGACGCCGCATGGAAGAGACCGACCACAGCGACAGAGCCAATGCCGCCCACCAGAAAACGCAGAGCCAGATCCCCAAACACAGTCGCAGCGTGGCCGGCCGCTGCGATGCAGTCAGTGCCGCCCACCAGAAGCATTGTCGGCAGCTGCGCGCTCTCGCAGTCATGGCCGAGTGTCATGACCAAGAACGACGCTGGAGCTCTGGCGCGCGGGCAGCTAGCGCGTAGTAGAAAAGGAGGAAGAGGCAGATAAAGAGCAGCCGGCCCGTAGCAAGGGCGTTGTCTCTTGTCTGGTTCCTTTACAATATATATATATATATATATATATATATATATATATATATATATATATATATATATATATATATATATATATATATATATATATATATATATATATATATCAATGAGAATAATAGTTCGATGGGCCAGTTGTCTTGGTTCAGCAATGGGTTGTAAGTTGTAACACAACGGAGGCGTTGTCAACAAGGATAAAATATTTATTTAGTTTCAAATTAAGAAAAATTGTCCACAGTCGAGGGTCGTTGAGCGTCCACATCTGCTTATGATCTCGTGTTTACCGGTCCTCGTGGTGCGGAGGGCCACCCAAAGCTGTCGCCGCGGCGGCCGGGACGAGTCTGCGCCGCCACACGTGGAGGCAAGAGTGTCCCCAAATGGGTCGGCTCTTTACCTTTCATGTCCGCTCGTTCCTTGTCAATAGCCCCCAAGTGGTAGGGGAGCGTGGGCACTACACATTCTACAAATGTGAAAAAAAAACAGAAAAAAAAAGAGAAAGAAAGGACACTGCAGACGTACGAGCCAATCAAGAAACAAGCATGGTCTCAATTTATGTTTCCCTATTGCCAAAAACATCTTGGTTTACCTCTCGGAGGCAGGAGAGTCTGCCAGGGTCTTCGTTGATGCCGGATATTAATGTTCCAAATTTGAAAATAAGATATGCCTCTAGTTGTTCGCGCCCCCGCGTGTTTCGAAAACCTGATTGTAGAAGGGTTACGCTGATATTTTCAAAGCTGTGGTTTGGCAGGCGTAAGTGTCTGGATAAGGGTAGGTTCGGCAGGGAAGTGGTGTGGTACCGGTGGTTATTGAACCGCAGTCGAAACGGCGTGTCTGTTTGGCCAATGTACAGTGAAACCTCGGTGATACGAATCTCAGGGAACCACCAAAAATATTCGTATCATCCGAAATTCGTATCACCAAAAAGCATAAAAAATTAGCTTGCGACAAAAGAAAGCTCGCGTACATTTTCATTTATTGTTTTTCAGGGCCGCAGAAACCTAAAGAAGAACTCTGAATGATTGTCAGTTAAGTTTTTAAATGTCCGTAGTTACACCAGTACTCGTAAATATACGGTCTGTACGCACGTGTTTAATTAATGAACCAGGTGCGCTGTGACCCGCGACAGCAGTAGCCCCTTCCAAATTTTAGTATGCTTTTTCGCATGACACCGAAGTACTGCGGTGAAAGTAACAGAAGTTCTTTGACGCGATAGATCAAGGCCACAAAATTACAGAACCATGGTGCTATGTTATGATTTTGTTATCGCGAAAGTGTTGGGGATGTTTTTTGGGAGATTTGCAGCCGTGCTCGCACAAATACGACCTCAACAGTCGCGCATGTTGACGTTTTGAGGCCTGACTCCTTCGACAAGACAGTCTGCGCCTTCTTTCGGTCCTCGCCCATCTTTCATAGGATGACTGATGCACGAGGCAGGCACGTGTAAACACAGTACAACGACAGCAGCCCGCGTCGACGCGTTAGAAAAAAAAAGGATGGCGCCAATGCCCTCTGTAATCTAAACGCGAAGGCACACAGAGGCACATTAGAGCCTCAAAGATTTGCGCACACAATCCCGGAGGCCATGACGCGTCTCTGAAGGTTTATTCTGACCATAAGAAAAAAAAAGTATTTTTCTTACACCGTGATTCTGACGATTTGGTGGTGCGGCGCGCATGCCCGCTCTTGCGTTCCCGCGCTCGCACGTGCTTGGCGCGTCTTCCGCGACAGCGCACACAGCACCTCTTCGTACCTGGGCGGCAGCGTACGTTCGTATCAAACGTCCCGGGGTGAAAATCGGTTCGTAACAACCGTACTCCATTACACTGCAGGCCAATGGGCCTTGGCCAGGACCAAAGAAAAATTCGAATCACCCCGAAATTCGTATGAGCTGTGTTCGTATCACCGAGGTTTCACTGTATTCTTGCCCGCAGGCATTGCAGTGTAGCATGTATATCACATTACTGGAGTCACAGTTAAGGTTTTCTGTGATTTTTGAATTGGAAATCTGAGGAGCTTGCTTTTGATTCACATGTCGTGACAATGTGGGGGCATACTTTGCACCGAGATTTTCCGCAGGGGTGGCACCCTGGTTCAATTTTAGCAGGGCTTGTTTTGGCTCTGAGAAGGATGTCCTTCAGGTTTTTATCCCTGCGGTACACCACGCGAGGTGGTTCCGCGAAGATGGAAGTTAATCGTTTGCTTTGCCTGATTATATTGAAATGGCGGGAAAGTATGTTATTAATTCGTGGCACTGATGAGGAGTAAGTTAGCACAAGATTTGTTTGGGAAGTTGTTTTTGATACTGTTTTTGGCTCCTTAATTATGGTATTCCGGTTCACGTTGCGAGCACGTAGTATGGCATCGTCAATAATGTCTTCGGGATAATTCTGGTGTGATAGGGCATGCTTTAGGTATCCTGCATGTTTGTCAAATTCCTGTATGTCGGTGCATATTCTTCGATACCGGTAAGCCTGCGAATATGGAATACCCGTTTTGCAATGTCTTGGATGGCTGCTGTTGAAGTGTAGGTACATCTGCCGGTCTGTAGGCTTTTTGTAAAGGTTTGTTGTCAGGCGTTCATTTTCGATCGAGACAGTGACGTCCAAGAAGTTAATTCTAGTTTTCGAAATGGTATGTGTAAACTTAATTGATGGGTGGAGTTCATTGAAATCACACATAAACCGCAGAAGGTTACCCTCATCGTGGTTCCATACCATGAATATATCGTCCAAGAATCTCCGGTAATACAAAGGTTTCAAGGTGCGCCCCTCGATAAACGGGATTTCAAGGGATGCCATAAAGGTGCTCGCAAAGTTCGGGGCCATTTTTGTGCCCATTGCAGTGCCACTGACCTGAAGGAAGTGCTTGTATATATATATATATATATATATATATATATATATATATATATATATATATATATATATATATATATATATATATATATATACGACTTGATGGGAATATTCGACAGGTCCGGGTTATGTCTGTGTTGAATGAACTTGCAGGTAGCACACGTCGAAAAGGAAAATACATTTACTAACGTTTCGGCCGTTAGTTCAATATATATATATATATATATATATATATATATATATATATATATATTATATAGTGTCCGTTTAATTCCTATCGCGACATAAGTGTTTCAAATAAAAATGCACCCGCTAAACTCTGCAGTGATGACAGCCACAATGGCCACTTGTTGCCCCTAATGCTTATTTCTACCGCCATTGAAACAGGCGTATGCGATACAACATTGTTACCAGTTACCACTCATTATTCTCACGGTGACACGAACAAACGCAAACACGGAAACACCAACCGCACGCACGCACGATTTCAAAATGATCACACACGAGGCATGGTGAAGAACGAGGCCATTGGTGTGGAGAGTAGCTGTGGAGAGTAGGATGAAGTGGCTAACTGCTGGCTAGCGTGCCCTAATTTTAACTAGAGGTGACTAGCTAATGAATAATGTCGGTTAAGACTGGATGATGTTAACTAGAGGTCAGTTTGAGGTGACCACTACATGCTAAAGTTTGTATTCTGTTGACAAGCATGGGATAAAGTTGTTAAGTGCCATTGTTGGCTTGTGCCAGCGAACATCTAACAGTTTTGCTATTCCTGGCTAATTCTGCTTAAGTGGTTCCTTACGCTATTGTTTGCTAATGTTCGCTTGTAGCGTCCAAGTATTGGCTCATCTTGGTTGACTATTGGCTGGTATTAGCTAGTGCATGCTGCCATTGGTAGGTGCACTGGCTCATTGTAGGCTAGTGCTTCCTCGTGTTGGCTATAGCACTGAGTAGCGACGGCTGTCAATTATTGTGGGCTGGTGTTGGAAAATGTTGGCAAACACTGACTAAAGTTGGTTAACTAATATTGGTTACAGTCACGTACTCTTGGCTATGCGCTCTTGTAACAATGTAAGAAATAGTACATTTGCACTACCATGACGCTTCCATTTATAGTGTAGTGCTACCCCGCACGAATGCGCCAACAAACCGTGATGACATAAACATCAATGCGTTGGAACATAGTATCATGTTACTTGAAAATTCCAGCAGATAGACGAGACACAGAGAAAAAAGGCAGACGTACACGACGCTCACGTTTTGTACCACCAGCGTCGCGTACGTCGGCCTTCTCCTCTGTGTCTTCTATTTTTACTGTGCACACCAACTATAGTCATATCCCTTTTCGACCCAGCGACCTGTACACTGGACATAACGAAAAAAACGGTGCAGAAAAGCAAGCAAAGCTACAATTTGAACCGAAACCACTTTGACAGCTTTTGTAAGAGTCCAGCAACATGTTTTTAAATGTAGTTCCTCCCTCAGCCCCATTTTCTGTTGGGGCGCCTCGGAGTAGTGGCGTCATCCACGCGGAAACGCGCGCGCACGATGAGGTCAAGTGCACAAAATTATTTTAGGAGCTCTCTTCACGCAATTGAAATAATTTTAATCGTGCATACTGTCCTATGTCTGTTTGATACATTGTTGCAAAAAGGTAGCGTTTGTAATCAGAAGTTTGTTGGCAATGCGAAAATGTATTTATGTCCAATATACTGGACACCAGGATGCAATTGGCGCACATCGTGCTAAACATCGAGCGGAAAAGAGAAAAAAAAAAGAGGCAGTGTCACATGACAATCTTGAAGCCCAGCCATAGAAAATGACACTGGGGCATGCTGGGATCTAACAAGAGCATGGAGCACGAGGAGGGAGCATCGTCTGATGAGGTTGACTTCTGGACGCTAGGTGCGCTCCCTCCTAGGTTTTTTCCCCCTTCGTGGTGCTGAACGCTATGTGTGACAGCTAACCATGAGAAACTTTTTCTTGGGTCAAAACAAACTGTTCTTGTGTTTTAGACGGTTTGCCTTCTCACAGGGCGAAAAGCAACACTCTTTCAAGGAAGACAGCAGAATGTGTGTCCCCATATGTGCAACAA
Source organism: Rhipicephalus appendiculatus (assembly GCA_030522465.1). Taxonomy (NCBI): domain Eukaryota; kingdom Metazoa; phylum Arthropoda; class Arachnida; order Ixodida; family Ixodidae; genus Rhipicephalus; species Rhipicephalus appendiculatus. Next base: position 17,647 of record JALIZH010025100.1, on the reverse strand, counting down.
CTTAATCCTAGTGTCCAGTATACTGGACATGGTTCTCCTGAGAAAACGATTGTACTTACAGTCTCTTTTATTTTTTTTGCTTGCTTTTCAATGGTCTCTTAGCTAGAAAAGAACATTAAAAAATTTTGGTCTACCCTAGAAAAAATTCGGGTCGGAAAGGGATATGCAGAAAATTGTGAGAACAGATTATCCTGTATGCAATGTTCGTGATAAGCAACAGCTCGGTATCAGTCATTGGAAAATTTAGGACGTATCTCGTGCTTGCAAAATGGTAGGGTGTCCTTGGCATAGGTCTAAGGGCATCGCCGGTGCTGCCGAGTGTAAGTCCTTGTTTAGACTATGGGGTCTCTCTTCGAGCTGTCAATGCGCGCTCTCTCCACTCTTCATCTTCTTTGACCCGAGGACGTTGTAGGTTCAATTGGGTGCCCATCTTACCCTCACCGTCAAAATCACTGTCAATCGTCGTCTCGCTAGTCATGGCAACATTCGTACTACTGTGGCCGCCATACAGGTTCAGTAAAAAGGCTCCTGCTCTGATCTCGCAAGCGAATAGCAGGTGAGTGGGCTCACGCGCCGTCCCGTAAATCCACTGGCAGTGAAGTGAAAGGAAGTCCACGCTGTCCTTTTTAAAGACAATAGACCGATCTCACCTGACGATCTGCGCATGCGCAATTTTCCGTAAGCGGCACTGCCACCATCTCAGTCGTAGTTCTCCGAGCGCTGCTGATGCGGCTGCTTGCTGCGGGCTTCAAGTATATGGGCGTTTTCCACCGATCCTCTGCATAAAAGACAATTGAACGCCGTGGAAAACTGTGTCCATACCTTCAATGTATGTTATTTTATTTCAGGTTAAACTGCAGCCTAGCTCTAAGAGAGAGAAAAAAAAGCTGTCAATTGTGCTCACATCCGGCCAGGTCGTCTCGTCGTGTTGATGAGCTTGCGTTGCTTCGCTGAATAAATATTAGTAACAAAAAAAAAGCAATCACGTTCCCATCATCATGAGAGCGAAAATCGTCTTCAGTGAACGTCAGCACGCAAGCTACAGTATCTGGAAAATAACTTGCCCAAACTGCGTAGAGCTCTCGGCGACTACGAAAACGGTGAAAAAGAGCCGCGGGAAAGAAAAAGAAAAGAAAAAGCGTTTTGAGTTTTTTTTTTCTTTTTTTGTTGAAGCAACACTTACCATGTACACACTGTGTTGTCAACGCTGGACTTCGAGTCTAAATATCCTCTAACTCACTTAAAGGGGTACTGACACAAAAAGTTTGGCCTCGCGTTTTTTTTGCTGCAATGTGTTGCTGGGGTCCTGTTAGTCATAACGCGGCACCTCGCTTGCTGCAGCGCGCGACAGATATTTAATTACAGGCGCCTCATTACCGACCAGTTTCAGTTTCGGTTTGAGTGAGCTCGAAAAACGACAAGCCGCCGGGTGCAACTATCACCACCTAGCGTGCGCAGCTGCTCGATCACGTCAGCACACAGAACTGTGACGCACTTCCGCTCGGTGTGCATCAAGAAGTCCTTTCGAATAGGAAACGGGACAGCAGTGTCGCTAAGCACAAAACTTTCAACGCGTGCGCCGCGGCCACGGACGCGCGACCAGCCGCCGAGAAGTATAGACTGCTGGAACAAACGCGGCAAAAGAAAATGGCCGCTATGACGTCATCATAACTTGTTGCAGCGTGGTCACTTGAGGGAAGTAGGGGGGGGTCACCGAGGGTCACCTCTGATGGTGTCAGTAGCTCGAGGGAGTCGATCGCTCACGCAAACTTCAAAATTAATTTAAAATACCTTCCAAGCTATATTCGCTGTTGATATTTTGCAGATGATGTACACATGTTCACGGGAATCGAACCCACAGGCTGTCTCGACCGCGAAATTTTGTGTCAGTACCCCTTTAAAGGGGCCCTGCAACCATTTTTGAGCATGCTCAGAAAACGCTGCCGATCGGTAGTCCAGGCTCTCGAGAACACGCGAGCCAAATATTATAGCGCAGCACGCGGCGTGTAATTCACAATAAATTCTCAAAGTCAGCCAGAAATTGCTTTCTCTTCTCTCGACAAATGACGTTGCGTACCCAAAAATCACTCGTCACCGACGAGAGATTTTTTTGTATCAGCCATTGGCTGATTTGAGCATGGCGCGCTCGGTAGTTACAGAGGCCGCCGCGAGAGGCCGCGACTTGTCCACGCGTGCGCGCGCGATTGCAATGAAAATTCGCGTATTCGAACAAAAAAAAGAAAGAGAAAAAGCGCTCAAGATCACGAGGCGCGCGTGACGTATTTTCTTTCCCCGTGCCATCCATCCCTGTTTAGCTTCCAGCGCTTTCGACGGGACGAGAGAAGAGAGAATGCAATTGCAGCGTGCGAGAAATCTTTGTAACTCCACTCGTACTGGACGGATTCCAAAAATTTTTGCGGCAATGAATTCGTGAGACAATAAGCCCCTTTATTGAATCCATTCCATGGCTACTTCGAAAAGTGTTGCAGGGCCCCTTTAAAGCTTCTTAGCTAATTAGCTGTCCTGCTGTAAACAAAATATTTGTTATATTTAAGTAAACTGTAAAACGATGGAGAAACACCATTGTTCGTATTCTCCTTATTATATGAGCATAAGAATAGACTAGGGAGAATATGTGTCAGAATAGACAACCTGCAAAAAAAAAAAGGCATGTGCTAATGTGTAGTTGCACGGCAGAGAGGCAGAACAAGAGTCAAGAAGTGAAATAGCAGGTAACACAAGCAGCACTTAATCATGGAACTCTTTTTCGACGATCACACTTGCGCACGTTCGAGTTTCTATTTTATGCAAGAAAGTAAACGAGACCGCTGGCAGCTGAATGTGTCGCCGTCGCAGGTACCCGGCACGAAATCACGTCACTGCTACCAGCAAACGCACGCTTGTTGTTAGCTTGGCAACATACGCAAACAATTTGCACCGAAGCCAACCAATGTTTCAACGTCGTAAAATCCGCAAATCCACTCATGTACGTCGTCAGATAACCGAAATGTGTTGGCAAGTGCGAGGTTCGCTTTCGGCAATGATGAGGCGAATGGCGATGTTGAAAACAAACACACTCCAGATAAAAACCGGCAGATCCCACGCACTGTGAGAATCGATGTAATGCGAAGCAGCCAGAAAGGAGCAAATCCTGCTTTACATAATTTGCATGTCATGTTTGACATGTTAGGGCCTGTCATTTATGTTCGTCATACAGTCACGTCGCGCAATATCAATTTTGGTGTATATCAAGCTAACGAACTGTACGCAAGCGCACCATGAGCGTGGCATGTAAATGGCGTTGTAGATGACATGCACGCCAAGATTTTCATGTTAGCACCTGCCACTTATGTTCGTTATACAGTCATGACGCTCAATACCAAATTTGGTGTATATCAAGCTAACGAAACGGCCGCGAGCGCGCCATGAGCGTGGAATGCAAGTCATGTCGCTCATGACATGTCATGATTTCCATATTACCACTTGTCATTTATGTTCGTCATACAGTCATGTCACTCAAACCAAGTTTGGTGTATATCAAGCTAACGAAACGGCCGCGAGCGCGCCATGAGCGTGGAATGCAAGTCATGTCGCTCATGACATGTCATGATTTCCTTATTACCACTTGTCATTTATGTTCGTCATACAGTGACGTCACTCAATACCAAATTTGGTGTATATCAAGCTAACGAAACGGTCGCGAGCGCGCCATGAGCGCGGCATGCAAGTCCTGTCGCACATGACAAGTCATGATTTCCATATTACCACTTGTCATTTATGTTCGTCATACAGTCATGTCACTCAAACCAAGTTTGGTGTATATCAAGCTAACGAAACGGTCGCGAGCGCGCCATGAGCGCGGCATGCAAGTCATGTCGCACATGACAAGTCATCATTTCCTTATTACCACTTGTCATTTATGTTCGTCATACAGTCACGTCACTCAATACCAAATTTGGTGTATATCAAGCTAACGAAACGGCCGCGAGCGCGCCATGAGCGTGGAATGCAAGTCATGTCGCTCATGACATGTCATGATTTCCTTATTACCACTTGCCATTTATGTTCGTCATACAGTCACGTCACTCAATACCAAATTTGGTGTATATCAAGCTAACGAAACGGTCGCGAGCGCGCCATGAGCGCGGCATGCAAGTCATGTCGCACATGACAAGTCATGATTTCCTTATTACCACTTGTCATTTATGTTCGTCATACAGTCACGTCACTCAATACCAAATTTGGTGTATATCAAGCTAACGAAACGGCCGCGAGCGCGCCATGAGCGTGGAATGCAAGTCATGTCGCTCATGACATGTCATGATTTCCTTATTACCACTTGTCATTTATGTTCGTCATACAGTCACGTCACTCAATCCCAAATTTGGTGTATATCAAGCTAACGAAACGGCCGCGAGCGCACCATGAACGTGGCATGTAAATCATACTTTTCATGACAAGTTATTCATGATTTTCATGATATGACCAGCCACTTACGTTCGTCATAGAGTCATGTTATGCCATACCAAATTTGGTATAAATCCCATTAACGATACGGCCGGGAGAGCACAAAGTCGTAGGCGGCTAGATAGATAGATAGATAGATAGATAGATAGATAGATAGATAGATAGATAGATAGATAGATAGATAGATAGATAGATAGATAGATAGATAGATAGATAGATAGATAGATAGATACGCTCAAAGTCGCCGAAGTTCGCTAAGAAATGCTTCGCATTTAAAAACTCCAGCGTAAGCCGAAACAGATGTAATAGCGCCCCGCAGAGCAACAAACGAGAGAGTCACAAGCGGTCACCCTTTGAGGGACTATAAGCCAGACAGCCATCAGCTTTGCGCGCGCGAGAAGCGATAACCAATCGAAGGACGAAACCGAAACCAGCCGCACCGCATGAGCGCGTTTGGGTGTGCAAGCGAAAGCCGTCGTGCCGCTTTGGAATGCAAAAAAGCAACGCAGAGACATCGGCGCGTGAAAAAAATTCCACGTGTTCTGAAGCGTGGCAGCACATGCCAAACAAGAGAAGTGATTGAAGAGGGCGCGTTTTAAACCAGCCGCACCGCGGGCGCGGACGGATGCGCAAGCGATTGCCGGCGCTGCTTTGCGAAGCATAAAAATAGCAACAACGGAGAGACATCGGTGCATGAAAAAAATTTCACGGTTTCCCGAAGCATGGCAGCACATGCCAAGCAAGAAAAATGATAGAAAAGGGGCGGGTTTTAAACCAGCCGAACCTAGAACGCGGTCGGGTGAGCAAGTGGTTGCAGGATCGCCGCTTTGCGAAGCAAAAAAAAAAAAACACATCAGAGAAACATCGGCGCATGAAAAAAATTCCATGTATTCCCGAAGTGTGGCAGCATATGCCAAGCAAGAAAAATTATCGAAAAATGCGCGCGTGTTAAACGTAGAGGCAGTGCCGTACATGTACAGCGAAAACCTTCAAAAGGTTAATGGGCTCTGATTGAAACAGTGACGGCAACCAATACGGAGATATTATATATATATATATATATATATATATATATATATATATATATATATATATATATATATATATATATATATACACACGCACACACACACACATACACACACACACACACACACACACACACACACACACATATATATATATATATATATATATATCGTAGTGGGAAAAGAATCACGCGGACCCCGATATAATAAGGAACAAGAAAGAAAATACGACTTTCGTTGGTTTGGCACTGTATATTTTTGCTAACGTTTAGTCTGGTGGACCAGACTTTGTCAAAGTCTGGTCCACCAGATGAAACGTTAGTAAAAATATACAGTGCACTGTAAAAAATATATTGAAAAGTACAAACTTCTTTACAGAAAAAGTCTGTGGTCACACAGAAAAGTTCTGTTTTTCGTTGTTAACAGAAATACATTTCTGAAAAAAAAACAGAGAATTTCTGTTTTTGATGTTGGCGTTCTACAGACGATCGGTCACGTGTCTTTTATCACATGAAAAACAACTATAAAAAATACACTTCACAAAGCATTAAATTACTTATATTTTAGGGAGCAAGCGAACGGTAGCAATTAATTTTGTTCCAAGTAAAATGCGTATTAGTAGGTGCTGCGGTTCTTGCTTTTGGCGCGCTTCTGTGCGCGCTTCCTCTATCGGCATAGTTTCTTCTTTGCGGATGGGCCCAACTGACGAGCTTTGTTGTTTCCTCGTCGGAGGTCTGGTGCCATTAAACTGCTGCGCTTTGATACAGTTCCCCTATCAGGTGAGTGAGAGTTTCGTTATAGGTTTATGTAATTACAGAACTATATTTTGTGTACTTGAAGTGCTATTACGTGATAACGTTGTTGCTTTAGCGCTCGATGACGGTGGTTCGCGTAGCCATACACAGCTAGCAATGTTTCGAGAACAAAGGTTCTAGAAACGTTGGTTGCTAGAGTGCATCGTATTTAGCTGTGCGGCTGCGCTTAGCCGTGCGGCAGGTGGTGTAAATACTGGCAGGATGTGTAATCAGAGCAGTATTGTCATTTGAAATGTGGCGAGCGGGTCCCACGATCTGCGCAGCGTGCTTTGCTGTTACCGCGTAGAGCAGGGGTCTCAAACTCACCTCAGCCAGCGGGCCGCAGTCACGCTAATTACTCCCGCAGGGGCCGGAGCAGTGAAGGCTGTAGGTCAGAGCGGGGGGGGGGGGGGGGGGGGGGTGGACTTTGTTGAAATAAAATTTTCCCATATCTCATATAGCGGTCATTTCTGAAGGAAATTGGTGCCAGGATTCCAACAACATGTCGATACCGATCTGCAAATTGACTCGAATCTGGACGCTGATTAAGCAATACAATTTTCGGTTTACTGTTATGTTTCAAAACAAAGTGACACATGGGATGCCTCACAGAGTCAATGCTTTAGACCAGTCAGGTCTGTGTATATCATAAGCATACTTAAGAAGAAATTGTTAAAAAATGTGTGGTGGAGACCGTCATGTGCGGGCCGCGGGCCGCATTCGAGAGCCTCGCGGGCCGCATGCGGCCCGCGGGCCGCGTGTTTGAGACCCCTGGCGTAGAGCATAGGCTTACTATCGAACGAGCTCAGTTGAGGCATTCAGTGCGTGAGATTGCGTCACACTGCAATTTTTGACCGTTGTCTCATCTGTAAAGAACCAGTTGAGGCGCGCCGATGCTGGTGCACCGCTAACGTTGCATTCAAAAATTGTGCTCGCCCCATGTGGCATTGTAGGAGCCCCATTTGTGTCGATCGCGCGTGTCCTTAGCCGCCTATGACGCGTGGCTTTTAATTTTTCTTTGCCGGTGTAATCGACTCGTTGTAAGGGCCCGCATTCGCTTCAGCCAGCGTCACCGGGAGTTGGCGACGTCAGGTTCGTCCCGTTACGTTGACGCGACAATCAAGCACTCATATTCCCTATATTCTCCCACTTGCGCGCCGCGCCGGCCGCGCTCGTTGCCTTGACGCACGCGCAGTTGAGCACGCCTGGCGCCACTTCCTCACGGAGAACGAAGAGACGCAGACGCGGTGGCGTCAGGGTCTCTGGGTCATGTCGCCGGCGCGGAATGCAGCAGGTCGCGCCTACGGACGCGACAGTCGCGGCTGCATACCGAACATGCGCGCGCGTCGACTTTGCGTAGGATTATAAAGGGCCCTTAATTAACACCGCAACGCTTATGTCTTGAATGGTATCGTTAGAGATTCTGTTCGATAATATAACCATTTAAAAAAGTGACGCTATGCAGTGTCTCTTATGAGGAATGCCTCGACGCGTTCCATATTACCGCATTGATCCTCATCTGCATGAACAATATATTTAGCGAAAAAATTCAGTTGAACCCGCATATATCGGACCACTATAATTGTTGTGTATGTTGAACAGTTGTAAAATCACATTGGTGTGTTGGGCTTCGATAGATTGAACATACGCGTATGATATATTGAACACGGCGACACCCCGAAAGCCGTTAAGTGCACTGCACTACACGTGCATGAAGTCCGCGCACGCGCAGCGTATGAGTGTAACGCCTGTCTTTCATTCCTCTAGTTATTTTTCCTACCTTTATTTTTTGAACATTACGCTAATTCAGTATACGTATACGTGCCGACAGATCATTCCTCGTCAGCGCCACAGTCTTTCCTCACTTCTAGCTCACTAGCTTCTTTTTTGACTGACCGACCCAAATGTCTCAGCGCGCTTATTGGTTCTCGCCAGGGTTCGGGAGAGTTGGACATGACTTATCTATTCGCAATACAGCAGCGGCTTCGGAAGGACTGTAAAACCAGTTCCGCATCGTCGGCAGACGCACCGCTGAAAGCAGTCTCGTTTGAGACGGCGTCACGCCAAGCATTCTATAGAACTTTCGAGGCTTTGCGCAAGCGCTTGCTTGTTTTAAGCACGCTGGCTGTTCTTGCACGCGTTTTTCCGGCGTGGGGTGAGGGTGGGTGCTTCGAAGAGGTGGCGGCCGTAGATGAAGGCGCGCTCCGTGGAAGGTATGGGCGCCGTGGTTTGACGCTCGATGTCAAATTTGGTTAAAGCGTTTGCTTGTTTGAAGCACGCTGGCTGTTCTTGCACGCGTTTTTCCGGCGTGGGGTAAGGGTGGCTGCTTCGAAGATTTGGCGGCCTTTGATGAATGCGCTCCGTGGAAGGTACCGGCGCCGTAGTTTTACGGCTGCCTGTTCTTGCACGCGTTTTCCCGGCGTGTGGTGAGGGTGGGTGCTTGGAAGATTTGGCGGCCTTTGATGAATGCGCTCCGTGGAAGGTACCGGCGCCGTGGTTTGACGGCTGCCTGTTCTTGCACGCGTTTTTCCGGCGTGTGGTGAGGGTGGCTGCTTCGAAGATTTGGCGACCTTTGATGAATGCGCTCCGTGGAAGGTACCGGCGCCGTGGTTTGACGGCTGCCTGTTCTTGCACGCGTTTTCCCGGCGTGTGGTGAGGGTGGGTGCTTGGAAGATTTGGCGGCCTTTGATGAATGCGCTCCGTGGAAGGTACCGGCGCCGTGGTTTGACGGCTGCCTGTTCTTGCACGCGTCTTTCCGGCGTGTGGTGAGGGTGGCTGCTTTGAAGATTTGGCGGCCTTTGATGGATGCGCTTCGTGGAAGGTACCGGCGCCGTGGTTTGACGGCTGCCTGTTCTTGCACGCGTTTTTCCGGCGTGTGGTGAGGGTGGGTGCTTGGAAGATTTGGCGGCCTTTGATGACTGCGCTCCGTGGAAGGTACCGGCGCCGTGGTTTGACGGCTGCCTGTTCTTGCACGCGTTTTTCCGGCGGGTGGTGAGGGTGGGTGCTTGGAAGATTTGGCGGCCTTTGATGAATGCGCTCCGTGTAAGGCACCGGCGCCGTGGTTTGACGGTCAATGTTGAACCTGGTGTAAGCGCTTACTTGTGACAACAGGGCATCTCTTTCTCGGCAACAACCTGTTTTTTTTTTATTCAGTGCTTCTTCCTTCTTGTGCATTTCATGTGTGCGGCCAGTGGATCCTCGTTGAGCGGTTCGTGTTTTTTCTAATAAAATAAATCATTTATCACCGTCGGGTGCTTGTTGAAGTTGCTACTTTTGGATACGCCAATCGGCAATCTCCTGTTTTTTGCAAGTGTAGACGTTTGTCAGAGACGTGCTCAGGTTTTATTCGGAGCATAATTTCGCATATCGGATTACTTATATGTCGAACCATTTATCATCTTCGTCTAGTTCGATATATTCGGGTTCGACTGTACACTAAAAGTGGCGCAAACTGTCGCAGGTGCAGACCAGCGCTTTCAAAAACACAATTTGAGATCCACTTAGAGCAAGGGATTCGGTGCTAATATAGCCTGACAATGGCTTGTTGATTTTTTTTATATTCTTTCTTGCTTTGTGATTTTTTTAAGCGTGGTTGTGGCGTTCAAAGTGTATGATAGTACGCAGTGTAAATATGTGCAAACATCCTGTGTTAACAAATTGTATTTTGCCTCATGTTTCTTTAAATTATTTCATGTTTGCAAATATCTGCGCATTTTAAGACATTTAGAGTATTAGAACCGCTTGGTACCCTGATTTTCTAGCTTCACATTTTAGGTTTCCTTGAGACAATCCTGTTTCTCATAGCCATTGTGGTTTTGTCTGTTTACAGAAATGTATCGGTGCAGCATATGTGGCAGCGCTAACGCAACTCTCTCTGCTTTCCTGAAACATGCGGCTTTACACAAGAATATCAGCCATTTTCAAATCAAGTGCCCGTTTCAGAGCTGCATCAAGAAATTCAGCAAGATTGGCACAATATACAGTCACATTAGCCGTGAACACAGGCAAATTAGAAGAGCGGAGCGAGAGAATCAATTTGTTGTGAATGTGGAACCATGCAGTTTGGTCTGCACTGTTGACAGTTGCATTCAACTGTGCAAAGATTACAAGTCGCTTGTTGCACATATGAAGGTTCACATTCTCCAAGGCACATCAGTCAGATGTCCTTTTCAGACATGCGAGAGGATGTACAAAAACAAGTCATCTTTTTCTTCACACCTTTCTCGGTGTCGCGGGAAGAGCGCATGCATGGATTCAGACACAGCTTTCCAAATGACTCTGCGCAACCAAGACGCACAAATGGTTAATGACAATGACCAGTTCACGACTAATGTAGAGGATGATGTGCTTGTAGACTCAGGCGTCAGTGGGAGTGAGCTTTGCCAATCTACCATCCAACGAGAGAGCAACAGCCATGTTACAAAGGCCTTTGCCCAATTGTACTTGCGACTTTTGTCAGAGCATCACGTGCCATCGTCTACAATTCAAATAATTGCCGAGGCTATCCATGATATCTAATGTGCTAACGTTTCAGCAATGGCTTCCTTTGTCAAAGAGAAGCTTGAAGAAATGGGCATCAATGCAGGAAGCATTCCTGAAATCGACAATTTATTTGGTGCCGATTTTATCATGGCATTGCACAGCGCTCCAGATGGCGTGTTTCGTTCCGAACACAGCAGGAATGCCTACTTTAAGAAAGAGTTCTTGTACGTGCAACCCGTAGCAATGTTGTTGGGCAAAAACAAAAGGAACATTGATGCCACCTTCCACTATGTACCTATATTAAGTACACTTGAAGCAATGCTAGAAAGTGTAAATAACGTTGTGGAACCTGAAGCACAGCTGCAAAACACTGGCGTGCTAAAGGACTTTACAGATGGCAATGTTTTCAGATCTATTAAGCTTTTTCATGAGCATCCTGAGGCACTGAATTAATATTGTTTCAAGATGCATTTGAGGTTGTAAATCCTCTAGGCTCTGCAAAAAAAGAAGCATAAAGTTATGGCTGTGTATTTAATGCTAGGAAACATTTCTCCATGGAAAAGATTCTCAATGGAATCCATCAAGCTTTGTTTGCTTTGCAATGAGAACGATTTTTTCTATTTTGGGCAAGACAAGGTGTTTGCGCCATTGATTGAAGATTTGAAGAAGCTTGAAGCAGGAGAATTTATTACACCAAAAGGGCAGCGTTTAATTGGCACAGTGGTTGCCATTCTTGGGGATAATCTAGGAAGTCATGGAATCGGTGGCTTCGTAGAAAACTTCAGTTCTTCAAGTCACATCTGCAGGTTTTGCATTGCAGAAAGATCAACGCTTTTTTCTGTGGAGGCATTGTCAGGTGTGTCAGAGATGCGAACGCCAGATAACTACAATTCTGCCGTTCTGGCATTGCGAAATGGTTCAGATATTGAACAGGGGGTGAAAATCAACTCATTGTTCAATCAACTAAAGTATTTTCATGTTTGTGCTCCCGGGCTGTCACCCTGCTTGGCCCATGATTTGTTTGAGGGCGTCGTTTCATATGACCTTTCTTTGTACGTTCGTCATTTTGTGACCGTTCTGAAGTGGATCTCTCCGAAAGATCTAAATCGCCGCATATCTTGCTTCCCATTCAAGCACAGTGATTTGGGTGACCGCCCCTGTGAAATTCACCTCAAGAAAACTTTAGGAGGCCACGCGGTTCAAAACTGGAACATGATGCGGTTTCTGCCTTTGTTTTTTCTCGGCTCTGTAGCATCGGTTGAAAATGAAGTCTGGCAGCAGGTTTTATTGCTTTCAGAAATCGTCCAGCTTGTCACTGCCCCTGCAATAACGCTTCCTATGATCATGAGGCTTCAAGACGTTATAGAAGATTACATGACAAACAGAGCAGCCCTATTTCCTGACATTGACATGAAACCTAAGCACCACTACGTGCTTCACTATCCGTACCTGATTACGCAGTTTGGCGCTCTAATGAGAATGTGGACATTGCGATGTGAGAGCAAGCACGGCTATTTCCGAAAGTGCGCAAGAAGTTGTCAGAATTTCAAAAACCTTACAAAAACACTTGCTGAGCGCCACCAACTATATCAGGCATACAAAAACGTCGGTTGTAATACTGATGGGCTGTCGAATGCTTCTAGCTTTTTGTATGAGCTTTGCAGTCCGGAAATCCAGAAGGAAGTGTGTGCAGTGATATCTGATAAGAAGAATCTCTTTTCAGCCTACCAAGCCACTATTCAAGGTCTCTTCTACAAACGGGAAATGCTTGTCGCCATGCACCGCTCTAATGGTTGTGTTGTTTTCGGTGAAATACAACTTATTCTTTTCAATCGTGAGGGCCACTTTCTGCTTTTACGGACAGTCAAGACAATATGAGGCTGGCATGCAGTACTTTAATATCGTGGGAAGTAATGGCGGTTTTAAGTGCATGCGGCCTGAGCAGTTGCTTGACCAGACACCGTTGATGCAGTATCAAATATGCCGCAGCAAGTATCCAGTGGTTGTTCTGAAACATGCCATAGTGGATTTTGTCTGATTTGGTGTTTCAGGAAGGTGGGATGGACCTGGAAAAAGAAGTTCAAACGTGGGAGCCTCACCTGGATGAAGAAGCTGTAGTGCTCACGGCACAGAAATTGCGCGAGTGTGGCGTGGAGACTTTGGATCATCTGAAGTATGTAGTAGAAGGCGACTTGATGTTCTTAAGTCCTATTACTAGAAGAATTCTGCTGCAGAAATTTGGTTCATTCACCTCCCCTGACTCACGAATGCCTATTACACCCGGACAAAATGTGTCCGCTGCAGCCCCCCACAACCTTCACGGTTCCGTGGAATTCATTTCCACCTTCACTGATAAAGGCTTGCAAGGAAGGCAAGCGCCCAGAGAAGCGTGTCCTCAATGAAATGGTGAGGTCGCTAAGCAATGAGGTGCTAACGTTTAGTCAGAAGCCAGGGCGCACATTACTGAGAGCAATTGCAGGAGAAATAGTGAATCAGTACCCAAACACCTTTCAAGACAACTTGAATGGTAATGTGATTGGCAGTGGTGTTGAAACACTGCTATGGAAGATTGAAAACTGCATAAATAATAAAAGAAGACAGAGCGTACAGCACGCTAAATGACGAGTGTCCGATGACGAAGATGATGCAAGCGATAGACGTCGAACCATGAACAGAGACTCGTATGGTTGCGTTGCCTGGCAGCCTGAACTACCAGATGGAGAAACGGTGGAAACGCAAGAGAGCAAAAAGAATCAAATGCAAGCAGAGTACCGCCTGGCGTCACCAAATGAGGCACTTGTGGCGCAGCTCATGTCTCAGACCTATGCATCGCAGCGAGCCCTTATCAACGTGTCCAGTGGCATCATGATAGTGAAGCGGAACTGGCCATTCTTGTTTGTTGCACACCACGTGTACTCACATGTGAACACACTGCTTGGATTTGATGTGGCACGGACATTCGACAGATGTATCGAGACCGTTGGAAAACAAATATACCGGTACGCCCATACCCTAGTGAAGAGCCAGCGTGTGAAGAGCTGTCTACAAGAGATAGAAAGTGCCAAGGTTCATACGAAATCTGCAGCTGCTGAATATGAGGCAGCTCCACTTCTACTTCTTGCAATTTTCAATGAGGACAAGGGCTTGCTCTACGGAGTAACCGAGGTAAAGAAGCTGAACGAATTTTTAATATGTAGTTTTTCAGTCTCCCTAGTAATGTACAGTACTCACGGATTGAAAGGGGGAAACTTTGCGGTAAGTAACGCTCATAATTTCATTTCCACCGTCTTCAGCTCGGGTCATGTTGTCGTAATTTCCACTCGAACGCGTAGATCAGAGCCAACATTATCTTTAGAGACCAAATTCGTTGCGACATGACGTCGTTATCTCGAGGAATCGCGCATACAAGTCGTTATACTTAAAAATATGATGTCGCGCTTGAATCCGTGAGTACTCTACTGTGAGATGACACTACGTAACGCAGTAGTGCACTGAAAAGCGTCTGCAAAAGGAAAACAACAGAAGTCATACAATTATACTAATTTTCGTTGTACATTCGAAGGGGCCATAAGTAATCTAAACGGAATAGGTAAATGCTCCTAGTTTTGTAATGAACTGCACAAACGATTTATAGGTGTCTGAGCTGCAATGAAGGACGAATGTGAATAAATTATTTTTTTTGAGAAACGTACATAATGAATAGCATGTCATTAATTGTTATCACTTACATATTTACTGGGTTTACAAATGATAAAATAGTTTCTTGCTTGTTGAAGCTCAGAATTCAACTTTTTTGTACGCAGTAAGTTACATCCCTCACCGAGAAGGTATAACAGGCAACGCTGTATTGAGCACTTGCTTTTCGCTGAAAGTACCTTGAACAGCTGAAATTAAACCCCAAGCCACATTTTCGCAAGCGCAGGCAATCTCGCATGCTCAGATTAATGCTCTACTAGATGTGGGCGGACAGATTAAAAGCGCTCATTCTTAGTGCGCACATATAGAACTTTCAGTGTTAGTGCTTCTGTTTTAAAAAGCAGGAGAAGATAACTGAAAATATATAAATTGCTAGTGTTTACAACGAAAGCTTGAAGAGCTCCGAAGGAGCCCGTGAGATAGCCATATCAGCTGCTTCTATTTACTGTGCCTGTGCAGTGGCAAAGAAATAGCTGGGGAATCAGCGTGGAAGTATTCCATTATGTTTCAGCATTTTTGTTAATTATTCAATGGATTAACTGGAAAATGTGACGAATTCAAAAATAATTGTAATTGGTTACATTTTGTCATGCGTCTAACTCTTGAAAAAGCAGCCCATACTTTGCCAATGCACGTATACCTCAGTTGAACATTTTAGGAGCTGACAGGTAAACCTTTTAGACAGAATTTGTGGACAAAAGTATCTTTGCTTTCCTAGTTTTTACAGGCTACTAAAGAATCATTCGATCAATACTCGTTTCTTTATTCAAGGAATCCACCTGTGATGATGACCTTGAAGAAATGCCAAGTTGGCCTTTCATATTTGCTAAAGGTATGCTATTCTCTCCATCTAAACGTGAGCAAGTTCTACACCTAAATTTTCAACTTGCAGGTGGTGGTTTCCTAACAGCGAAGTCCTTAACCGTTTGCATTGACAACGTTCCTCTAATGCACGCATCGAGTCCGAGAGAGGCGTTCAAAGTGTTATTCCTGGCACACTTCGCATTCAACGTTGCCTACCCAAAAGAGACAAGTCTCACCTTGGAGTTTACTCAGAGGTGAGAATGAAGCTAAATCTTTGACACAGTACGACACAGTACTTTAGCCAATAACTCTAGTTTCCCGATAACATTTTTTTTAAATTCTTACATTGGTCACATAAACTGCCTTCATTTATTGAAATGGCTTCATTTGGTTAAAGGGAAAACAAAGCATTTTGGAACAAAATTACTAGCATTGAACCGCGATCTGTTTAATGATATGCTTCCTGTTTTAAGGTATACTGGTTGCGAGAAACGCAAGTATACTGGCTGTCAGTGCATAGACATTAGAAGCTTCAAATTCAACCTTTAGTGCTAGAAAGGTTAGGAGCTTAATTTTACACTGATGTGGCGATATCTTATTTAAAGTGAAGGTAATTAAAGGAAAGATCCATGTATGCAGAAAGGTATATTCTTAATGAAGAGCAAGTGGGTTTCTTTGTAGTTACACCGTATCTAACAATATTCTGGTACTTCTGCACTGCTAAGCACAAGCCTCTTCTTTTTAGGTCAATTGCCACTATCAATCCCGGAAGGGGCACAAAGGTTGAGCGGACACGTGGGAAACAACACAACCTGAACCCGAAAGTGGCTTCATTGATTAGCACCCTCAAGGACTACGACTTTTGACCAACTTTTGACCATCCGTGCCGGCCAACTCGCTCGGTTTCTCTGATTGATGCCTGCATCTGGGTTCCTTGCGATAGTGAGGGCATATGCCACAAATGTGCCAAAACAGCCCTAACAGCCAGTTTTATTGCGATAGCAATTATATGGACACTCGCGGCTGGTTTTCGGCGTCGGCGTCATTTGCCGTATATGTATATGTATATATATAACCGGGCCCGCCCGTCCGTTCGTGAGCGTGAAAAGACGCGAGGGGGGGGGGGTCCCTCGAGCGACCTTCGATTTTACGAGCGGGGGCGCGCGCGTTATCTCCCCTTCTCGGCGGCCGACAGCGGGGGCGGGGGGGGGGGGCGACGTTCGATTTTACGAGCGCGGGCGCGGGCGCGCGCTTTATCTCCCCTTCTCATCTCCCCTTCTCGGCGACCTGGCCGGCGTACCCTTCTACGTGCTGCGCTTTCAACGCGAAGAGAATTCTCTTAAACAAGCGTTTTCTAGAGTTGCGTGAGATCGGATCCAAAAAGAGTTAGCTGCCAGCCTCACTTCATATAACATTACAATTTTTTGCTATCGCATTCATTGCTTCACCCTTGCGGTGAAACTGTGACTTTTTTTTGTTTTGTTTTGTTTGTCGCGTACCAAATGCCTCGCCCCACATGACACAAATCTCTCGTTCTCCAAGATCCGCACGTTCGCAAGTGCCTGAACTTTTATGGTCTACTTCAATAAACGTGTTTGCATTTCACTCTATGATGTACTGAATTAACGAATTTCCGAGAGAGCATACACGCTATATAAAGGGGAAAGTGCAGATGCAAAAAAAATAGTGCTTTCGAGATTTTCTGTTCTTCCACCACAAACATTTTAATTTTGCATAACCTATAACATTACGGAATATTAAGAAACTGACGTTGCTGCATGCGAAGAGAAATACAATTTCTAAAATTTCTTGTTACCTATAGAACAGAAAACTTATTGTATTTACATACTTTCTGTACTAAAAACAAATAACTTTTGAAATCACAAAAGATTTCTGTACTGCAAATACAGAAGTGTATTAATATTACAGAAATTCTCTGTTAGTCAGAACAGAAAAGTTTATTTAAAGTAACAAAAGTTTACTGTTACTGATAACAAAAAAAATTCTGCGAAATCACAAAAATTTTCTGTTACTGATAACAGAAAAAACCAGCGAAATCACAAAAATTTTCTGTTACTGAGAACAGAAAAATTATGCAAAATTACCGAAATTTTCGGGACTAAAAACAAAGTGTAAACAAAAAAAAACTGAAATTTTCTGTTCGCAGGAACAGAAGAGCTATGTAAAAATACAGAAAGCATAAAAACAGAAAACAGAAGCAAACAGAAATTTTCTGGCAGGCCAGCTGCCAGAAAATTTCAGTTTTTTTCAGGAAAAATTTTTTACGGTGATGCCAAACCAACGAAAGTCGTATTTTCTTTCTTGTTCCTTATATATATATATATATATATATGTTTGTGTGTGTGTGTGTAAGGG
>JALIZH010025099.1:0-38209 GCA_030522465.1 Rhipicephalus appendiculatus | reverse complement strand
CTTGGTATAACATTACAATTTGTTGCTATCGCATTCATTCACCCTTGCGGTGAAACTGTGACTTATTTCATTAAAGAGCTTTCTTTCTCTCGTAGTTCAGTGACCCCACTACATTGTGCACTCGTCCATATGGACAACATTATTTGCTGTCAATGTGCGAGGTAAACCATGATTATTTGCCTAGCGTATGCGGCCGATGAGGTGACGACGCGAAAGTAGGTTGGTGCGCCGAACTCAGCATGGCGCCATCTGTGAAAGAAATCGGCGACCCTCCCCGCGAACACGCTGCTCGGAGATTACCTCTGGAAGAGCGCCGCCTACTCACCCACGGCTGGCGTTCGTAAGAGCACAGGCTTGGCACTGGCAATGGAAATCTATCTATCTATCTATCTATCTATCTATCTATCTATCTATCTATCTATCTATCTATCTATCTATCTATCTATCTATCTATCTATCTATCTATCTATCTATCTATCTATCTATCTATCTATCTATCTATCTATCTATCTATCTATCTATCTATTGTTGCGACTCGGCTGCTACCCAACCGACCAGCGGGTAGCGTAGTGCTTAGGGAAGGTGTCGAACCGCTGGCCCGTCGATGTCAAGGGAGCAGATAGCCGAGGCTGTGAGCGACTCGTAAGGAAGAAACTTAATAGAAGTTTAGTTACATGTTGTAAGACGGGGAGATTCGCGTCGATCGACAGCTCGACGGCTCGTTATATAGAGTTCATGTCCCTTGTTAGGGAAATGTTTTCAATAAAATGCCCAGTCACTGCACGAGTGACAATTGAAGGGAACGTCCCTCCGACGCACATAGTTACCGCCTCCGAGTGGGCGTCCACTTAACCTTCTCTCCATAACCACCCCGATTGAAGAGAAAGAGAGGGGGGGGGGGATCTGTCCCTTCTTGATTACTGTCACATTTTTACGAACTATGACGCCACTCCACACCTGCACACCACTCGTCGCAAGCACAGGTTCCCCGAAAGAGATGTCAGCAGAAACACTGCCTTCGCGCACGCATTCCACCACCATCGCATTCCTCACATACTTGAAAGGCGAGGACCACCCCTTTGCGGACATCGATGCATCTTTGCACGTGCAGGTAGAAGCGCCTGGGCAGGTGTAGGCGAGTGCTGGTATAAACGACAAACACGTTCACCGCAGCGAGGGGGTGAGGGGGGCTACTCCCAGTGTCCAAGAAGCCTCAAAGATTTTGTGGACGGATGACACTAATACCTGGAAATGCTTTGTAACGTCTATCTATCTATCTATCTATCTATCTATCTATCTATCTATCTATCTATCTATCTATCTATCTATCTATCTATCTATCTATCTATCTATCTATCTATCTATCTATCTATCTATCTATCTATCTATCTATCTATCCGCCTGTGTCTGGGTGCTCTCGTGGTCGCCTCTTTAACTTGAGGTAGACCAAAATTAGTACGGGAGGGTAACAGAGTTCGACGAATATATCTGGCTATTCATGATATTATCACGTGATTTATTCACGTACAAGCGTCAACGAACGACGGGGAACGTCAAGGAACCGAAATCCAGGCAAGCGCAAGCTCGGGTCGCGTGGCTACCACTAACGCTGTGGCTTGCTTTTATGGCTGCTTCATCGTCGTCTCCCATTGTTCATTACATTGGCCCCCGGTGAAGAGCGTAGCCATCCTGGCGACTTAAGGCGTAGTCAGTATAGCGGGGTCATAGTAGGGCTTGAGGCGACTCACATGTACGATTTCTCTACCTCGACGACGTAAGTCTTCGGACGGTGTCAAAGGTTCAACCTCATAGTTGACTGGTGACGTGCGGTTGAGAATGCGGTAGGGTCCGTGGTATCGGGCCAGCAATTTCGACGAAAGGCCAGGAGTGTTCGACGGAACCCAAAGCCAAACGAGTGCACCAGTCGTGAAAATAGGGAGAGGTCGGTCGGTGTCGTGCCTTAGCTTCTGGTGGCCTTGGTCCTCGGTTGTCAGCGAACGGGCCAATTTTCTGCAATCTTCGGCGTATCTGGCAACATCGGAAATTGCAGTGTATTCGGATGAGTCGGACTTGTAAGGAAGCATAGTGTCCAGTGTGCATGATGGTTCGCGTCCGTATAACAGAAAGAAAGGCGAAAAAACCTGTGGTCGCGTGCGTAGCGGTATTGTACGCGTACGTCACGAATGGAAGGACAGTGTCCCAATTGGTCTGGTCTGATGCGGTGTACATTGTCAGCATATCACCGAGAGTGCGATTAAATCGTTCAGTGAGGCCGTTCGTCTGCGGATGATATGCGGTCGTCATGCGATGAACGATGTTGCACTGGACGAGCAAGGCTTGAATAGCGTCAGACAGGAAAACACGCCCCCCTGTCGCTCAAAAGTTCACGGGGAGCACCGTGGCGAAGGACAAAGTTGCGTAGGATGAAAAACGCAACTTCTCTTGCGGTTGCGGTGGGCAGTGCGGCTGTTTCTGCGTAACGCGTGAGGTGGTCCACGCCGACAATTATCCACCTATTTCCAGAAGAAGTCGAGGGGAGCGGTCCGTATAAGTCGATACCGACGCGGTCAAATGGACGCGCTGGACAAGGCAGAGGCTGAAGTGTACCGGCTGGGCGTTGAGGTGGCACTTTGCGCCGCTGACAGGCAATACAAGCACGTACTTGCACACAAATGTATACATGCCGCGCCAGTAGTATCGCTGACGCAGGCGGTTGTAGGTCTTGAGAGCGCCGGCGTGAGCGCTTTGCGGGTCGTTGTGGAAAGCAGCACATATTTCCGTGCGCATGTGGCGGGGTATCACTAGTAGCCACCTACGACCATCAGACGCGTAATTCCGCCTATAGAGGAGGTTGTCTCGAATAGCGAAATGCGTGGCTTGACGGTGGATAGTTCTTGAGGCCGGATGAGCTAATGAATCAGTAAGAAAGTCGAAGAGTTGGGAAATCCACGCATCTTTGCGTTGCTCCGATGACATGTGGGCGAAGTCAATTGGTGTCAAAACAGCTGAAAAAGCCGACGAGGAAGCTGTGTCAGCCGATAGCGGCGAGCGGGATAGGGCATCAGCGTCGGAGTGCTTGCGGCCGGATCAGTACACAACACGAATGTCGTATTCCTGCAGGCGAAGCGCCCAACGACCGAGGCGTCCCGACGGATCTTTCAGCGACGATAGCCAACATAGAGCGTGGTGGTCCGTGACGACTTCGAAAGGACGGCCATAAAGGTACGGGCGGAACTTGGCCAAAGCCCAGATAATGGCGAGGCACTCTTTCTCAGTGACGGAATAATTAGACTCGGCTTTCTTGAGGGTTCGACTCGCGTAAGCGACCACGTATTCTTCGTATCCTGGTTTTCGTTGAGCCAATACCGCTCCAAGACCGACACCGCTGGCGTCAGTATGGATCTCCGTAGGCGCATCAGGGTCAAAGTGACGAAGTATCGGAGGCGATGTTAATAAGCGCCGTAGCGTGATAAAAGATTCGTCGCACTCTGGTGACCAAGCAGAGATACCTTTGGAGGCTGTCAGTAGATTGGTAAGAGGCGCGATGATAGAAGCGAAGTCGCGCACAAATCGACGAAAATAGGAGCACAGCCCGATAAAACTTCGAAGCGTCTTCATGGAATTGGGCTTCGGATATTCGGCCACGGCGCGGAGTTTCGCGGGGTCCGGGAGAACACCCTCCTTGCAGACGACGTGACCCAGAATAGTGAGCTGGCGAGCGGCAAAATGGCACTTCTTGATGTTAAGTTGAAGGCCAGCAGAGGTGAGACACGTGAGAATTGCACGAAGACGAACAAGGTGAGTCGAAAAGTCGCGAGAAAAAACGACGATGTCGTCAAGGTAGCAGAGGCAAGTATTCCACTTGTAGCCGTGAAGGATGGTGTCCATCATACGTTCGAAAGTAGATGGGGCGTTGCAGAGTCCGAACGGCATGACGTTAAACTCATACAGCCCATCAGGCGTGACGAATGCAGTCTTTGATCGGTCATGGTCAGCCATTGGAACTTGCCAATAACCCGAGCGTAAATCCAAAGACGATAAATATTCTGCTCCTTGCAAGCAATCGAGAGCATCGTCGATGCGTGGCAACGGGTATACATCCTTCCGAGTTATCTTATTGAGCCGGCGGTAGTCGACACAGAATCTGATGGACCCATCCTTTTTGCGTACAAGCACAACAGGGGACGACCAGGGGCTCTGGGATGGCTGGATCACACCACGCTTGAGCATATCGTCGACTTGTTCGTTGATAATACGTCGCTCTGCTGCTGAAACTCGATATGGTCGTTGGCGTAAGGGAGCATGAGAACCGGTGTCGATGTGGTGCGTGATGCTCGCTGTGCGACCCAAAGATGGTTGAGAGCAATCGAAGGAAGAGCGGAACTCTCGAAGAAGGGCCAAGAGTTCGCGTCGTTGTGTCGGCGATAGTTCAGCGGCAACAGAAGGGTGGAAAGAGTCTGGATCGGGAGGTGTGGCCACAGGTGGTGTCATGGCATTTAGCTGGAGGTGAGGTTGGTTTTCATCAAACTCCAGGGAGCGCAGGAGGTCAACGTCTTGTATGTTGCCCAAACATTCGCCGCGAAGTAAAGTAACTGACGACGTTAGCGAGTTCGCAATCAGCATAATTGTAGCACCCGATTGAACGGTCAGTACAGCAAAGGGCAGTTGTAGGCCGCGGCGGCAGAGAAATGCCTCTGACGGGGTGAACAGAACAGTTCCGTCTGGAGCGGCCGTACAGGTCAGAGCTACAAGGGTGGATGTTTTCGGCGCTATGTCCGTGTCTGCAGCAACGACAAGTTTGCAAGCTTCGGGTACGGGATCCACCAAAAGAGAAGTTTGCAGCGGTGTAAGGGCGACTTCAGCACGTGAGCAATCTATGATGGCCCGATGACGCGAATTCCCACCCGAGAATGACTTCATGGGAGCATGACGGCAGCACGAAAAGCTCAATGACATAAAGTTCACCTTGGATAGTGACACGCGCAGTGCACACAGCTGAAGGTTCTATGCACTGTGAGTTGGCCGTGCGGAGCATCAGGCCCGAGAGCGACGTGGTCACCTTTTTTAACTTGCGGCATAGGGTCTCGCAGATTACGGAAACGGCGGCTCCTGTGTCAATAAGCGCTTGTGCGGCGGTCCCCCTCAACATTGACGTCGATTACGTTTTGCGGCGAAAGAGATGGAGGTCTTGGGCAGTTCGACTCGCATGCAGCTGTTGCCTCCGGAGCTGCAGCGATCAGTTTCCCTCTCCTGTAGTAGGTCGGCGACGCATAGGTGACGGGGAGCGTCGCAGAGGAGGAGATGGTGACCGGTGGTTCGCGTAGGCTCGTTGATCGTCAGTGGTGTACCTTGGTGGCGCCCTTGACGACAACGCAACAGGCCTATCCGCGGCGTCAAATGGAGGAGGACCTCGGCGGCAGTGGCGGGCGACGTGTCCGGTGATACCACAGGCGAAACAGATGGGCCTATTGTCCGGCGTCCTCCAAGCGTCTGGGCGACGGTAAAACGGAGTCGAAGATCTCGCGAAGGGATATGATGCAGCGTTCGCGGTCGTGGGCACGGCATGGGGCGGCATGGCAGGGCGAGCATAAGGCATAGGCTGCTGCGTGGGCCGAGCAGTGACGGCGGCGTACGTGAGCGGTGCAGTGACAGGTGGTTGCTGAATCATCGGTGGGAGGGCCTCAGCGACTTGGGTCCGAATGGCGTGTTGAATGTCCGGAGCCAAAGCACGCGCAGGCTCGTGCGTGAGTGGCAGTAAAGACAGCTGGCGCGCTACCTCTTCGCGGACGAAGTCCTTGATCGTGGACAGGAGCGGCTGCTGATCGGCAGGACGGGCAGCTAGCTGCAAACTTGAGATCGTGTCGGCTGGTGTGAGGGCTTGACGGGCGATCGCGCGCTGCCTACGCAACTCGTCGAAGCTCTGGCAGAGTGAGACGAGTGCAGCGACCGTGGTGGGGTTTCGCGCTAGCAGCATCTGAAAGGCGCCGTCCTCAATGCCTTTCAAGATGTCCCTGATTTTCTCCTCCTCAGTCATGGCGGAGTTTACGCGGTTGCACAGATTCAGGACATCCTCGATGTAGCCCGTGTAGTTCTCACCGGGTTGCTGTGCACGTTGACGCAAGCGCTGCTCGGCGTGAAGCTTGCGAGCCGTAGGCCGCCCAAAGACGTTTGTAACGGAGTTCTTGAAAGCAGACCAAGATGAAATCTCAGCCTCGTGGTTGTGATACCACAGTTGCGCGATGTCTGCGAGATAAAACTGGACGTAGCCAAGCTTCATTTGGTCGTCCCATTTGTTGCTGGCGCCAACTCTTTCATATCTCGACAGCCAATCTTCCACATCTGATTCACCTGCGCCAGAGAAGATGGGTGGATCTCGCTGAGGAAACACGGCGCCGCAGGTGACGTGGACGGCCGAAGGAGCAGGCAGGGGAGGGGCCTCGTTGGCCATGTTGATGTCACGAACAAGGGGGAAGCTTACGGGAGCGAAGTTCCAGGTTCGTACGGGGAATCCACGCACCTCCACCAAATATCACGTGATTTATTCACGTACAAGCGTCAACGAACGACGGGGAACGTCAAGGAACCGAAATCCAGGCAAGCGCAAGCTCGGGTCGCGTGGCTACCACTAACGCTGTGGCTTGCTTTTATGGCTGCTTCATCGTCGTCTCACATTGTTCATTACAATATGAATAACGTCAGAATTGCGTCGCGTACGTCGTCAAACGTTTTCCTCCAGACACGTATGGCGCATACTCGTGTACCACGGGCCGTGGTAGGCGGGTATACGCCACAGCTGACTGACAGTTTATCGCCGCCCAGGAATGGCGAGAACAGACATTGGTAATTGAAATGTGAGAGAGCGTTAAGAAAAACTGACCTCGGCGGCGTTGACCCTACGAATGCAAAGAACAAATATCAGGGTCCCAGCAGGAGTCGAACCCAAGTATTCTGCGTGTCAATCAACTGTTCTACCACAGAGCCTCGCCAGGTCCTCAAACTGCTTTGGAGAAACACCTTGTCAGGCGTAGTGTTGACGAAACGTCCATTATGGTTTCAGTGCTGGCTGTCTAAATTTATAAACATTACATATTTACTCCTAGGATACAGGCGTCAAATCGGGTTACCGCGAATTTTATAATGAAACACCATCCCCTGATGTTGGTCTACGTAGCACTGGCCAGGGCTACCATCCTCGCGAGCACAAGCACTACATATCAGCTTAGTGGTTCTGGTCTTGGTAATACCCATGTTGCTATAATACCTCAATATGCCTATTACAACTTAATGTACACAGAGATGTCGAACCACGTTGCAACGCTTGCCTCCAAGCAGAATAATAAAGGAAAATAATTGCTGTGGAGGCAGCTACACGGTCACTTAATCGCATGACATCGGTTCGCAACAAGCGCGGGATCTGCCGGAGTATTCAAGACATATGACGCCATATATGGCATGCATATCATCGCACCATCGCGTACACATCCTCGCGATAAAACCGACATCGCTTTAACGTGACTACCGACGTTATATCGGAGCATGTGCTACTCTGTCACGCCAGTATATAGTAGCCTACGTTCATGGCAAGTTCACGATACACACGAAACTAAGGAATTTGCCAAAATATGTCGAACTCACCGACTGCTTCACAAGAAATCTATTCGCAGAGCTTGTAAAAGGCGTGACAAAAAATTTCCTCGGTTTTCTTTTCATACTTTCCAGCCTAGGGTACCACGGGAAAGGCACATTCGGGTCGATGGGGGCTGCGTACCGTCTATGGAGCCAAACAATTAGGGCCCATATAGTTTAGGTAAACGACTCAAGCCTGCGTGAGCGATCTGGTTTTATTTCAGAGTTTAGCTTCCTATCCAAATATCTTGACTTCGTATCAACATAATAAAAATTACCGGAAGAAAAGAAAACATGTTTACTTCGTAACCTTTATGCAACCGTCTACCAAACTAATAGAGAAAACGGGAGAGAAGCCTTAATCAAAGACGGAGCATTTAGCTGGCGTTTGCAATTCATTCACCTGCTACTTTACCTGGAAAAGGATGGAAAGACAGGAAGGGCACGCGCTAAAAGAAATGAAGTTAGAGAAAACCTTAAAACAGCATAAAACAAGAAATAAAAATACAACCAGCTGCGCGTAGGGGGACACTGATGAAACAGTGAAGCTGTTGGCTTACCAAGAAGCCTTCGCTTCAATAATTATTAGGAGTGAAGCTCCCTGGCACTGTGCCAGCTGTGGCGTCTCCCCCCTCACGTGGGAGGATAAAAAGAGCTTTGCGAGCGCTGGAACGCCGATGGTGTCTGCACGATGCGTAAAGCGCGAGAATACAAACGCATGCGGAACGGAGGCAGATTAGTCTCCCTCTCCCTCTTTGTTCGCCTCTGCCCTCTCCTCTCAAACGGGCGAACGCGCGAAACCATCGCATCACCCTATCGTCCGCCCAGTGGTTGGTACGTTGCCTGGACAATGAAACGCCGCGCGCGCCGAACGCCGCGTGCGTCCCATTTCTAAGGAGCTTCGCTCATCGGTTGTATTCGTACACGGAACAGCTGCTAGTTTTTTTTTACCTGGTTATATGACGTGGGAATTCAATGAAGTTGGTAGAATGAAGTGGGAGGAGCGCTGGGAGGAGTAGTGGGCGTAGTAGTGAATGGTGGCGATCGTGCATAGTGGCGTCTACCTGTTTCGTATGTACGAGATATCTTGGACATCACAGCTTCGACTTAGAACCGCTTCACTGTTAAAAAATTCAGAATATCCCACGTACCACGGGAATCGAGCTTGTGCGACTGCATGCGGATGGAAGGTGGCTGTTGTGCAATTTTTCTATTGAGGGAAACGTTACCAAATGACGCTAGAGATATCTAGAAATGTTGTACGCGCAGACATGTGTTAAACAGCCGCGTATTGTTTTACATAACCAGTTGTTTACAGCTGCGTAACGATGCCAACAGCAACAAGGGTATTACCAACACCAGAAGCGGTAAGCTGATATGTAGCGCTTGTGCTTGTGAGGTGGGTAGCGCTGGCCAATGCTACGTACATGAATTTCTGTGGATGTCATTTAATTCTACACTTAACAATAACCCGACGTGATGCCTTCATCATAAGAGCACATATGTAATGTTTATAAACTTATATATCTGACACTGCGACCATAAGTGACTTTTCACCAACATTGCGTCTGCATAGGGTGTTTTTCTAGAGAGTTTCGAGACCAGGCGTGTCTCTGTGGTAAAAATTGGGGGGACCCTTAAGCTTCGCCTTTAAGAGTTGAACGCGATAGCGATATCCCGTCCCTACTGCGTACTTCAACCACTTAGTGCATACAATGTAATGGGTAGTATGGTTTAAACCAGGAGAAATTATGCGCGGCAAATGTGGGAAATGTTTTCGAACTTGCTATGCACCCACTACGTGGTGTTAAGGGAATACGCGCAGTAAGGTGCGTGCCGTTTGTAATGGGTGGCTGGCTTTAAACTATGGAATCGTTATGATAGTCACATATTCTGACGCCCGATGGCAATTTACGCTTGTACCACGCAATATTCCTGGGATATTACATGTTATATTGCGACGCCTATATAAAGGACGCTTGTGTTTGCGAAGCATGGAAGTTATTTTCACTGCATTTCCAACCAGAGGAAGTTATTTTCACAGTATATCCAAGCAGAGGCATGCCTGTGTGGTAGAACACCTGCTTGCCACGCAGACGACCCGGGTTCGATCCTCACTCGGACCCGAAAATTTGTATTATTTATTTTATTTGCATCTTTCTAGATTTTTCGGTCATGGACAAGATGATGATTTTTCGCTCACAACCAACGACGCCGGCGCCGGAATTTCTGCGAAACGAGCTCTTTAACGCTATCGCGTTAAAATGCTTGATTGACACGCACAGTGGTTGGGTCCGATCCCTACTGGGACCCTGGTACTTATTCTTTGCATTCCTCGGATGAACGATGTCGATGTCAGTTTTTCTTAACCCTGTTGCAATTAAATTACGAATGTCGTTCTCGCCAATGCTGGGCAGCTATAAACTGTCAATCACCTGTGGCGCACACCCACATACCACGGCCGGTTGTACATAGGTAGTGCCACACCTGTCTGGAGGAAAGAGTATGACGATCTACGAGACGACATTATCACGTTATTTAAGTCATTACCACCCAGGCATATTGTTTAAACCCTCATACCCTTCAAAACTAATACTGGTCTACCAAACTTAAGGAGGTGATCACGAGAGCGCCCATACGTAGGCTGATAGATAGATAGATAGATAGATAGATAGATAGATAGATAGATAGATAGATAGATAGCTAGATAGATAGATAGATAGATAGATAGATAGATAGATAGATAGATAGATAGATAGATAGATAGATAGATAGATAGATAGATAGATAGATAGATAGATGCAAAGGAACGCCCAAAGTGCCTGATGTCTGCTAAAAAAAATGATTCGCATTTAGAACGCTTGCAATAGTGGCGCAAGATTTCAACCAAAGTGGAGCTAGTGTCGACCTAGATTCTTGAGCTCTTGCTAGTAATGCCATGCTTTCGCAAAAGAGACTAAGTTTTTCTGGTAGCGGTGCGCGAATATTCTAAATTTCGAAAATTTTTCGAATAGTGTTTGCTATTCGATTCGATTCGCACTGAGATTATACTATTCGAACTTCCCAAACACAAATACAGTCAACGTCCAATTGGAAATGACCCCTTCAGATTGTTATTATGCTTTACCTCATCACTCTACCCTTCTGTGGCAAAGCTGCCTTTCAGGTTCTGCTACGGTCGCAAATGTATGGACGCAAGAAAACGCTGGCTCCAACATGGAGATGATGAATGCAGTAGAGGTGGGGGCTCAAATGATTCCGGTTTGGGTCTTAAATTTGGGCAGGAAGTCCTCGAAATTGGACGCCGTAGACTTTTAGCTTCTAAAATTTCAGATGTTCTTATGTATTGGCATCTACGAGGCAGATTTCTAACTCCGGACTGGAAGGGAGCACACCCTTATCCACCACATCAGTTGGGCTTCCACAGAAGTTCAAAGAGGAGGATAGGCTGAGCAAATAGCAGTTTTGCCTTTCACGTGTATTCTCGGCAACACTTTGGTGTCACCAAATGATGTACCCCCGCCCTCAAAAGTTTTCGGAACACAAAGTTTCCAAAAATGATATATTCCCGCTTTGTCTTTGACCATAGCCTCCAAACAGATGTTCCAGCTTGTAGTACTTGCGACCAACGCAGCTACCTGCTAGGTTAGATGCACCGTGCACTAACAGAGCAGAAATTCGCATTTTCAGTGGACCCCGTGTTCCGTAAACTTTTGGGAGCGGGTGTACATAAATACAATTCGTCTTCTGCACTGCCTCATTCTTGTGTAGACAACTATGAAACACCACCCCGCCAGCGCTTCATGAACATGGCACAAAAAAAAAAAAAACACTGTCATGTTGCTATCTCATGAGCATATGCTGATAAATACTCTCCACCTTTTTTTTTTCTGCAACTGCGGTTCTAAGTATTCGAAAAGTATTCTAGAAATATTCGGAAAATATTAAAAAAAATATTCGATTTGATTCGCACTCACACTTCATTCAATATTAGAATTCGCTTCACCCCAAAACATTTGCTATTTGCACAGCTCTATTTGCTAGACGTAAAATAACGGAAAGTTCGTTCTGCACCAGTGCAAAAGTCTTGAATAGAGGCCGGATTTTTAGGGGCTAAAAAACTGTGTTTTAGGCTCCAAAATAGGAAGGCAAAACAAAGCTTTAGGCACAGAAAGTAGCCTGCCTATCCTGCGCAAAACAGGTTTTAGGCCTGCAATGTCGTAAATGTAGATTCAATAATTCTTTACATGCATGCAAATAACTTCAAAAGAAAGACGTGCGTGACCTGAATGTACGACAGGAAAACGAAAAAGAAATGATATTATTAATGATGGCACAAAGGTGCCAGCGGTTAAACAAACATAGCCATGGAATAATGGCGTTTAATTTCTGAAAGAGCCAAATTGAGAGAACGAAACTGGGCTGAATTTCATGGGAACGCAAAACATGCGTAAATATCTTTCGCACTTAACACATTTGTAATAAAAAAGGGGAAATTCCTGATTGTAACATGGACTCGAGGAAGCAGTTACGAATAAAAAATCAGACTAATCCTGCGGTTGCATGAATCAATTTGAGCCAGATCCATTAAAACGGAGCCGCGTCAACAATCGTTACCCTCATAACGTCCAACACTAATATTGGTCTACCCAAACTTAAGGAGGTGATCACGAGAGCGCCCACTCGTAGGCGGCTATGAGCAAAGCCGCGGCTTCGCTCATAGCCGCGGCTTTCACATTTCAATGAAGGCGAAATGATAGAGGCATTGTGTACTGTGCGATATCATTGCACGAAGAACACCACATGATGAAAAATCATTGTTTTGGACGTAAATCCCAAGATATTATTATATTGGCCCCAACAGGGTGCCATTCAATATGCTTCATTTGTGACCTAGTTGCTTATTATCGTGCTTTCACTCCACAATTGCTTTTTTCTTGGGCGAATTGGTACTTACTGAAGGACCTAATATTGTAAAGGAATACTCGAATGGAAAGAATAATAGGCCAACTTTTCTACTCCTGCCTGTATGTTAGCGTTTCTTTTCGAGGTTTCCGCTGAAGTGCCATATCCTTGTTTCGTTCCATGACGGTATATTATGAAGACAAGAGAAATGAAGTTGTTATTGGGCACCGATTTATTGATTGAAGAAGACATCCTAAATGGCGCGGCGTAAAACCAGCTTAGATGCATCTAATAAGTAAAACAAGAAGGGATGCGTTTTTGAAGGCCTTTAATAGATGCCAGTAAAAAGAAAACGTTGCTGACAGTCCAGGACAGTTTGCCTGTTGCTAGAGAAGAACCACTCACTCACTCCTTAAGTCTGTTCATCGACATTACTCCCATACAACAAAGAACGGCACCGACAAAAGCACAACATGGTGTTAACTTTGCCACAAAATATTCCTGCATCGTTTATTCGCTGCCATTTAAAATACTTTTTTCGTAGCCATTTCAAGCCCAAATACGGTGAGAGCCCCTTTATAACAGACACTGATTTGAAACAAATGAGCATAAGAGATACCAGTGTGCCTACATTGAAATAGGTGTTGATAAGAAAACGCATACGATGTACCCTGATTAAAGAGACGCCTCGTAT
The DNA here is from genome assembly GCA_030522465.1 of Rhipicephalus appendiculatus. Lineage (NCBI taxonomy): Eukaryota > Metazoa > Arthropoda > Arachnida > Ixodida > Ixodidae > Rhipicephalus > Rhipicephalus appendiculatus. The sequence goes on along the minus strand of JALIZH010025099.1, from coordinate 24,984 downwards.
AAAAGACGGGAACTGCTACCCGGTGCATGTCTCTTATAAATGATTTCAACTGCAAAATGCTACAATCTATAAGAGCCGTATCTAAACTTAATTCATGAATACCGATGATAGTTGGCTATAGAGATTTTAGCCGCAATATAGGTTTGAAGAATTTGGTGACAGGAGGACATTGGAAAAAATTCTTGGAGCAAACACGACCACGTTGTCAGTACCAAACAACCACCTCGTTTTTCTCAGTTTGACTTAAAGAGGACTTGGCTCATTTAGAAAAAAACAAAAAAAACGGCACAATTCTCCTTATGGTCGCGTGGATCTCAGAATATAGTCTATCCTTTTCTTCTCTAGCATGGCGAGTGAAGTGTCTTCTGTCGAATAAAGATACTCCTGGGTATCTTTCTTTTCGGGTATTGCTGAGAAGGGCAGCACATTAGCAGGTAGCCAGACCGCTAAAAGACCAAAAGGGAGGGACGCCTAGTATTGGCCGGGTGTAATCACATATAGGGTCAATCTCTCCCCTCTCGGTGAACACCATACGAATTAAATTACAAACAAAACAAAAGTCGCGGGCACATCGCATTTTTGTTTCTTTTAATGGTCACTCTCCTTCACCGTGACGGCTCTCCACGGTTTCGCATTAGCCAAACACTCGCGCCATGTCGCGCAGCAATGGGTGGAGGCCGGTGCATCCCATTTTGACTGGTGCTAGTAGTTGTTTTCCCGAAGTTGAATGAACTAGTCATCTAGGTTCAACCGCATAGATTTCTGACTAGTGAATGTTGCCCGATGAAAAGAATAGCAGCGTCAAACTGCACTCAAAATCGCAATTTGAGGTTAAATAGTGCCCATATCTGTTCCGATATTGAAAATTGGCATTTATAGGCACTTCTGGGCATTTAGGCACAAACGCCAAAAATAGGCATTTATAGGCACGAGCAGAACACTATAAAAGCCCTTCATAACCTATAATCATGCTCATGTATCAAAGTGGCGCGATAGGAACGGAAGGGAAAAATAGGCATTTGCCTTAATCCGGTCTCTAGTTATGCTATCCAAGATGCAACTTTAATGCATAATTTTAGGTTTCTCGCTAATTCGCGACAACCAGCAATTGAGCCAATATGTAGCTTAATGCAGGGATTAGTTCAAGGCAGCGCAATTATGCCATCGCCGCATCAATAAAGCGCATCAGTTCAAGGCTACTCAACTTGGCGCCTCTGACAAACATTTATTTCACCGTAACTGAATCCTGCGATCAAAACTGTACTGCCAGACGCGCTCTACCCAGTAATTGGTATAGCCAGCGACTCCCGACAGAGTGACATGAATGCGATGGTGCCGAGAAATTGATCCTGCTCACTACGAGACAGACCCAGTGCCTTGTTAGGATTTTTCCGCGTCGCAAACAGATTGCTCTGCTCAATCATGTGATGAAGACGTTCATCGACTTCGTACGATGGTTTAAAGTTCCGTGTATGCAGCACTCTCTCACTGATTCGCAGGATATCGATTCCCAAAATACTTGGGATATGCCAAAATTTTATAGCAAGACTGTCTTAGTCTACACGATGTGAACAAACAATTTAAAACGAAATGATGATGATGATGCTCGAAAATATCATGATGTTGGTGCTAAATTATCATGGTGATGGCGCTGAAGATGATGGGGATGCTGGAAATCTGTAAGAACGCGTATTTTAGAATCTAGCGGCGTATTTACATCACCAAGTGATATTGCGAATCCATCACATATCTTAGCGCACTTATACCTTCGCTCTCCGACAGTTTTCACAGCGTGAGACTGCCTGAGCCCTTTTTTTTACGGCTTTTGTTCCTTCGAAGAAATTTATAAAATGTCGATGTAGCATCAACACAGAAAGTAACTGGGACACCCCAAAGAACTAATATTTCCTTGTACATGCCTTATCAGCAGTATTGTAACTTTCGATACAGTATCCCGCATTTTTTTTGCTTCAATACCATTTTTATAGCACTCGTTCTCGTGCAACTGCTTTTCACCGCACTTGTGTAAGGTGAACTGCCCTGCATCGTTGTCACAATGCAAGTTATTGCATGAAATAAATATTTTTTCTTCTCGCTAGCTTTTCCCCCTTACGTTTTTTTTACTGCTTCTTACGTCTGGCGGTATAGCGTAATATTGTACTTACGGTTTTTTTTTGTGTCCCCGGTATGTCACGATGCCATAAAACTTTAGCAAAGTTGCACAATGCGCCAACGTCGTTTACTATATATATACATTATATACGTCATACCGTTTTCCCAACAGTGATACACAACACATCAGGTATATTTGTTGAAGTAATACTCGACGGATCTCTAGAGATGTATTTTATTTATCTTTCTGCAGCCTCTTCCACAAAAAATCTTGAATTCCTTTTTGTAATATCAAGATTTCCATCTTCAGATTGTGCTCTTCATTCCTTTTTTCAGTATGTCGTCGTGGTCTTCTTGGATAAGCCTCATGCGTAGCGCATGCTCTTCTCGCAGCAGCATAGCGTTGCATACATCTGCTCCTTTCGCAAAGCTTCTCTGCGGCAAAGACAGTCTACCCGTGGGCAGGGCAGTCTCGGCAGGTGTGGTTTCACTCTCGGCAGGCAGATGGTGTACTTCATTTACAGCTGGCGCCAAAGAATCCGGTACAGGTACATTTAATTCCACGCTGCCTGAACGTGCCGGTGTGGTGGCCTTCAGGTCGGTATGGTTGTCAGGGTCTGCCCAAGCGTCCCGTACTTGTGGGAAACTGGGGCTCCGTGTTTGGTTGTCACCCTCTGCAAGAACATAATCACACTGTCCAACTAGAGACTACGCGCCACGTCACTCAAAGGGCCCCTAAACCACTCCGAGTTCAAAGGAGAGAGAGTGGTTTCCTTCTGACCTTCACTACCGCTCTTCAAGAGACTATCTTTCCTCGTCACTTAATCCTTTATAGACCACGCGGAGAATGTCAGCACAAAGCGCGGAGCTACCCGGATTTTGCGGTTTTCAGCACGCTGCTATCTCCGCTTTCGCAGCCGAAAATGCACATAAGAAAGTGCGTGATAGTCTCGCGAGAAAAGGCAGAACGGGCGTGCGACAGCATGGCAAGACAGGTTATAGTCCTCGAATATCTGGCAAGAGAGCAGATGTTCCTCGTGTATCAACCAATCGTCAGCTTATTCCTTCGTGATTTCACGTGGACGCAGTGCTGGCGTCACGAATTGCGCTAAAAAACGGGAAACGCCAGTACAGAATAACGCTGTGGTTCTTTGCATTTGCAGAGGCTTTTTGGGGCACTTTCAGACAGGAAAGAAAATTTCGAATTGTCAATTCGCAATCTGTTTTGAACACACAATCACTAACAAACACAAGTTTGTGTTCACAACAAAGAGTTCGTAACGCGGCGGCTATATGACAGCGCCGCTCCACTTCAAAGAACACCGCATTTCTCTGATCTCCTACAAGTCCTCGTCAGGCTATTAAAAATACGCCACCTCATCGTGCAGCATTTACACTTTTGTGGAAGTAGATCGGCACGCACATAAGCCCATTGCCCTCAGCTGGCTCGCATCGGCAGTTTGCTATTTGTCCATACTGCTGTACTTCTGTCCATGCTGCTGTAACGATCGTCGCTGTCGCTAAATACTTTGAAAAAAAAAAAAAAAAAAAACCCGTAACAACTGCTGCAAGTCCTGGGTTTTTGTACATTTTTCGTACATTTTTACACTATTTCAGCAGATGAATTCCTGTAATGAAAACAATGCTTACTACGTCTAAAAAGTAAGTGGTTGAGACAAGTAGGCTGTCACATTACCTCCTTTGAATAGTTGAGCTTATTTCTGCCCAATATGTAGGATGTACTGTCTATTTCATGTTCGTAGTCGAGACACAATTTTTTCTGAACCTTCAATAACTTTCTAACATTTAAAGTAATCACGCGAAGAGAGTTCAAATGCCGTCGCCACCAACAAAGCCAAACCCAGCAGCGCAAGGAACCAGAGAAGTGCCATAAATGAAAAAAAGAACAAACACTACCCGTAGTTCTGTTCTAGCTCTTGGGTATACCCTGCGTTGTCGGTGACGCCACCACTCTCGTCTGGTCATGTCAGCAACAAAAAGAAGCTGTTTATCTGCTCGCAAGTACACGCACTCGACACTACCTCCTCGCACGACAAGGAGGAGCACTCGGCTAGAGGAGAGACGAACCAACGAACGGTGCATATCATAGAAAAGAGCGAATTCAACGGGGGCCTCTTGTATCTTCAAACACGAGTGGCTGCACTATTACACCACTGTTTTGAAAAATTCTTGCGGCTACGTGTTTCTTGAAGTCTCGTGCGCAAGTGAAGGGCCACCACTAAACCTTTACTTGCTTTAGGTATCCTCTTGTGGCTCCACTGAAGCTGGCGTTGCAAAACGCGGGGCGCTGTGCAAAAACCCTCGTCAGCTTAATAAAACCGATGTTGTAGCCAGAATCGAACCCAATAATTTTGCGTGGCAGATATGTGTTTTACCCCTAAGCCCCACCAGGGCTTGAAACCACTGTGAAAAAAAAAAAGACCCTACACAGTCACCATGTCAGGTGAGGAGCAACGTTAGCAAACTTAACATTGCATGGCAGACGCGTGGAATCACACCTGGCGTCACACCATGAGAGTTGCGTAATGAGGTAACGAGCGATTGCTGCGAATCTTCCTACCCATTAGGAAGGGCTCAGCAATAATTTATCATCTTAATAATAATTGCTGGGTTTTAACGTCCCAAACCACCATATGATTATCAGAGACGCTGTAGCGGAGGGCTCCGGAAATTTCGACCACCTGGGGTTCTTTAACGTGCACCTAAATATAAGTACATGGGCCTCTAGCATTTTCGCTTCCATCGAAAATGCGCCCGCCGCGGCCGGGATTCGATCCCGCGACCTGCGAGTCAGCAGTCGAGCACCTTCACCACTAGACCGACGTGTCGGGTAATTCATCATCTTCGTCATCATAATTGTCATCATGAGTCACAGCATCAACGAAGTGCGCAGCTAACCCGCCACGGTGGTCTAGTGATCATGGTACTCGAGGGCTGAGGCGCAGTTCGCAGGATCGAATCGCGGCCGCGGCGGCCGCATTTTCGATGGAGGCGAAAATGCTTGAGGCCCATGTACTTAGGTTTAGGTGCATGTTAAAGAACCACACGTAGTCAAAATTTCCAGAGCCCTCCTCTACGGCGTCTCTCATAATCATATGGTGCTTTTGGGACGTTGAACCCCAACAATTATTATTATTTACAACTTACTTAAAAAAATCTGGCATTTCCACGAAGTGAATCATGAGGAGTGGACGGAGCAGTGGGGATTGTTCTTACCGTACGTCACCCGTGACATTGTCCACTCGCGCATGTAAATGAGTGACAACGCGTGTGTACAGTATATACACTGTGTTTTTGCCGTTGAGCCGCCGCTTCCCGCGTCCTCAAATCCGGGGTAGCAGCTTACTCTCGGCGTTGCCGTTTTGCCTTTCGCGGGGGAGAGCACGTTCACGATCATTTTCATCCATGGCAGAAAGAGAATGTGTGGTCTGGAACACGCTTACTCTTCATCATCATCAGCGTCATCGTCACGGCGTATAGTGTTTACCTTGCATGTGCTGTGCCGTGATAGCCGCGTCATCGCACTAGGGTGGCTACACCGAGGGAGTGATGTAGAAGCCTCGACTTTAATGAGCTTCGCCCCTGAAATGTAAGCTCTGGCCACAGGACTGCAACGGGCCTGCGCTTCACCCGTGAAAGACAGTTGCACTAGTGCGTTTCCGCTGGAAGAATAAGTACTTTTCTTCAGCTAATGCAAATACTGCGCGTATTAAGAGTTAAAAGTTCGTCGTTACAGCATAAGGGGTTACGTTTGGCTGAGTAGCTATATCATAATCACCGACGAAATCTACCGGGACGTTCAAGTTTCTCATATAAAACTAGAGACAGAAGGTGATTCTGTATGGGAAGGTCAACTATCTCAAACACCCGAGAAGTGCTTGTCGACACAGAAGTGATTAGTAGCCTAAATGCTGGAGCATTTATGCCAATTCTTGGTGGAGATGAACATCTTTTGTAGGTTGTCACCGAATTAGACCTGTGCGCCGGTCCCAAAATCACCGGCGGCGGCGCGCCGGTGTTACCACCTCCGGCGGCGGCGCGTCATCGGCGCGGGGTTCATGGGATCGGCGGCGGCGCGGCGCGGGAGGGGGGGGGGGGTTCAATATTCAAGAGTTGGTGGCGATAAAGGCTTTTCCCTTGAATTTTGAAAAAAAAGAAAATCTCTTTCGCTGAAAGTGCAACGCAGTTAATGTAACAGCAATATGTCTTAATGTTATAACGAACTAAGGCTGCAGATAACTCTTTTTCATCCGATCTCGCAAAACTTCGAATGCTGGTGTATGTGAATACGGCCGCTTCCGGGAAAAAATGGTTTTTGTGCAGTTTGTCGTATCAGTGGTCACAGAATGAAGCGGCGAGATAGCGCGTAGAAGGGTATACGAGCTGTTCGCTGATGCCTGCCGAGATAGCGCGCGCGCCTGCGCTCGCGACCGCGCCCTTGAATTCAAAGTTCACAGTTGCGGCTCGAGCCACGCAGCCCCTGCACCCCGGCGTCGCATCATACTCCTTCGTCCAGCAAAAGACGGACAGGGCTTCCTTTCTGGTTGAGGAGCAATCGACATCAGGCCTCGCACGCGGAGTGATGTTATCGCACGCTCTCTCCGTGCGATGGAGATGGATAGCTTGTTTCATCTATGCTTCAGCCGTGTTCCTCGCTAGCACTCGCCCGCTTTTACTGGCGAGTACAGCATACGATGCGCGTACAAAATTTATCGATTTGGACTTTATGCGGAACATGAAGGCGACGATGAAAACCTGTACAGAGTATCCATATAATTGTTATAGAAATAAAAAAAAATATGCAAGAACCGTGGAAGCGGGCTGGCCTTTTTTTCATAGTATTCGCTGTAAAGCGTTCGTCCGTTGGAAGAAGCAAATAATCCGGCGCCTGTTCCATCGGTTTTATTCTCCTCGACACTTATTTCTTCATAAAATACGTGTACAATGTGAGCGTTCAGCGTTAAGCCTATCAGGATTTCGAGCTTGTCGGCTACATTCTGTTATTTCCTCTTGCGCAATCGGAGACTCACCAAATGGAGCGAACTGATATTTCTCGTATATGGAGCCAATCAAGAGTATGTGCCCTAATCATGTCACCTGAATCACCGTTCTGGCGTCACGAAGAGCGCCAAAAAAAAAAAAAAAAAAGAACACGAGATACGCCAAGGGAGAATGACACGCTCGATGTTGTAACTTCAGAGGCTGTTTCGGGGCTCTTAAAAAGACAGGGCGCGCAAACACGGACACAAGAGAGTGGTCAAGACACCGCTAACTGAAAAAATCTTACAGCGGCGAAAAAGAAGGTAGACAAAACAAAATTAACACAGCTTCCCACTATATCTTCATCTTAGCACAGCGGACACACACACACACGAACACAGAAAGAATAAGGAAGAACCGACGACACAGTGCTCGTGTCGTCGGTTTTTCCTTATTCTTTCTGTGTTCGTGTGTGTGTCCGCTGTGCTAAGATGAAGATTTAGCCAACTTGCCCAAATGGCCACCTTATTCGCACTATAGTGGTGTCAAACCTGAAGGAATGGCGGAGCTGGGCAGTCTTCTTTTTTGCTCTTCGGTTTTCTCTTGCTTTCCTCCTCTCTTTCTTTCTTTTTCTCTGTGTCCGTTTTTTATGTCTTCTTTTCTCTATTTCTATTGCTTTCTTCCTTTCTCTTTATCTATTTTGTTCTATTTCTAGCTCTTTCTATTTTTCTTCCTATCTTTTTTTTCCTTTCTTTCTCTGTCCTATTTTTTGCATGCTTCCTCTTTTTTTCTATTTTTATACGTGCTTTTGCCCGTGTTACGCCAAGTCACGACAACATACGAATGCCTAGGCCCCTAAAACTGCTCCGCATTTAATATCATCATGAAGGCGCTCGAAGAACAAGATGAAGAAGGCTTCTCCTTGGCGTGAGCGCGCGCTCAATATGCTACAGATGGCTATGCTATACGTAGTTTTGCCTGCGTTACGCCAAGCTCCGATAGCATACGATGCCAGCCTACGACAGCCCGGGCCCCTAAATTGCCCCGCACTTCTAATATAATACTTATCTGCCACGCATTCCCACGCAAGAGGCGATACCTACCAGCATAGGTCGGCGAACTCACTCATGAGTCGACTCACTCGGACCCACTCAGACTCAGATCGAGCCGTGAGTCTGAGTCTGAGTGAGTCCGGGTGAGTAATATTTTGGTGAGTTTGAGTCCGAGTGAGTCCGGTTGGAGAAATTTTTCGGGAGTGTGAGTCCGTGTGAGTTCGGCTCAGGAAAATTTTGGTGAGAGTGAGTCCGAGTGAGTCCAAAGCACAAGATATATTTTTTGAGTGAGTCTGAGTGAGTTACACCTTCTTTTGCCGATCTATAGTCCTATCTACTCATTTTCAGCATTACTATCAGCCTTGCCAGGATTCACGGTGTTACTCACGTCTACTCACACATATTCCAAAGCAGTGTCGTTCATAAATCGTTTCAATATTTATTGATCAGCGGCGCGAATTACGTAGGGGGGTGCCTTGACCGCCCCCCCCCCCCCCCCCCCCATTAACTTTTCCAGGGAAGTTCTAAATAAATATATCTTATGCTGTCATCCATTTCAAGAAAAATTACCTTACTGGTTTGCGAGCAATCATAACTCCTATCGAAGGTACATATCAAAAGGCGCCAAGAAGAGCACCTATTATGTGATATATTGGTGTTAAAGAGCATTGAAGCCATGGTCGAAAAAGCTAATTCTAGACTAATGGACTCATGAGTCGACTGACTCTGACTCACTCAGACTGAGATCGAGCCGTGAGTCTGAGTCTGAGTGAGGCCGGGTGAATTATGTTGTGGTGAGTTTGAGTCTGAGTGAGTCCGGTTGAAGAAAATTTCGGTGAGTGTGAGTCCAAGTGAGTTCCGGCTCAGGATAATTTTGATGAGTCTGAGTCTTAGTGAGCCCTGAGCGCAAAATATATTTCATGAGTGAGTCTGAGTGAGCTCCACAAGTTTTGCCGACCTATGCCTACCAGTCAGTTTGGCTTGATGGTCTACGCGAGAGATAACTGGTCACTCTCTTGACTTCAATCTTGTTTGAGTGTTTTCACGTCGGGTCGTTTTAACATGAATACCTACCAACTAGCTCATCTACCGGTTATTCTAAGTTTTTCATTGCCTTTACTTCTCTATTTATGTATCAACTTAATCGAGTCAAAATGGACGGAAGAAAGTGCCTTGACCCATCGATATATATTACTTATCTATTTTATTTATCTATGCACAATCTAGTAGGTTGAAGAGCCCACGAATATGTTATCCAGCGAATTGGGTAGTCGCCCTTTAAGGCTGGAGGACGCCGCAGCGGTGAGGTCAGGCAATATTCTTGAGAATTATAGAGGAAAGATACGACAACTTCATAGGGGCTGTTCTCGATGTGTCTATCTACAGGAGATGTCCACAGTTCATTTCGACAGAACGCATTCAGTTACTCGAAAAAGCGGTGAGCCGGGATGTTTACTCTTGACCACGTCGATGCACCGAACCCGCCAGCACATTCCCGGCGTAAGAAAAAGTGGACGAAATTTACAGAAACAGGAAGTTGTCGAGTCTGAACTTGCATACGAATGTGTCCAGATGGTCGAGAACGATGCAGGGGATGCGTGCCGACCTTCATAGGTGCGCTAGACGGGCGGCCGCATTAAACCTAATTCGATGGCTTACGCGATTAGAATTCATTCACGGCCTCCGAGATGTGCCCCCAAAAGCGGGTGTTTGGGCGCTGCGTTCGTTGCGTTGAAGCGCATTCCGTCGCTCTCATTAGTGTCGTGAGTTGTGAAAGCTTCGTGGCATCAAAATGACGTTGCAGAAGAACCGGAAACAGGGGGGAGAGCTGGTCGCCGAACTCCAGCCAATCAGCTGCGGCCGAAATGGACAGTCCGCTAGGGGTACACATTGAGAATAACTCCCCCAGCCATAAAACATGAAACAGGGGCATGCTGGGAACTGCGACCAGAGCATGAAGCACGAGGGGGGAGTGGCATCGGAGGAGGTTGCTTTGCGAATGCAAGACGCACGCGCTCGTGAATTTTCGTTTGTTTTTCATGGGCTCATCAAGAAAGAGGAAAACAAACAAGAGTATGATGGGAATTGTGACATGAGCCTGAGGAGGTAGCGTCTTCGGAGGAGGTTGGCTTATGGATGATAGGCGCGCTCTCTCCTATTGTTTTTTCATCTGTGGTTGAAGCGCATTCCGTTCCCCTAATTTTAGTCGAGAGTTGTGAAAACTCCGTGATGTCAAAATGACGTTCACGTGGAAGCACCAGAAATAGAGGGCCCGCTGCTGGCCGAGATACCACCAATCAGCGGCGGCTGAAATGGAGAGTCCATTACATGGACACATAGAGAATAGCTCCCCTGCGAAGTGATGTATTTTATGCCCAGATTCACCGCTCGGGTTAATAAAAACGACTAACGGCGGCGCGCCGCAATTATTGCGCGGCGGCGGCGGCGGCTTGGTTACTCTCGGGACGTCGGCGGCGGCGCGAGCGGCGTGAGCAAAACCAGTCGGCGGCGGCGGCGCGGCGCGGCGGCGCACAGCTATACACCGAATATAGCACACTCATCAGGCCATATGATGTTAGAAAGGTAAATAAAAAGGGCAGGGGGGAAGGAGTCACCTCAGCCTAAACATAAGGGGCGGGGGGGGGGGGTGAAGACACTCCCTGACTCCCCCTTGATCTACGCCACTGCGCACTTCCTCAGGTGATTTCCGCGCATCAAGTCAAGTCGCGTTTCGCAGATTCAGCGACTGCATAGGCTCTCACCTTGAACGAGAACTTGCGAGACGTGTTCGATGATGCCCATCAAGGAGCCGGACACGCAGGTGTAATTGGCGGACTCGCGGACGTTTTCCAGCACCAGGACGTTGCGGTGAATGAGGTTTTCGCTGTCGCTGGGCAGGTACACGACACCTTTCCGCCAACGCACGTATGGCATGGGAGATCCCTCGGCCACGCATGTCAGGTTCAGCGTCTCACCCGGAGACACTACGTACGTGGACTCCGGCGTAAAGGTAAAGTATGGAGACTCCCACTGCAATGCTGCGAAGCAAGAGCACAGCCAATGTGAAATTCTGGAAACATTTATTTATTAAGGTGAAAGCCTTAGATGCCTCAACAAACACTGATATTGACCGTTGGCGTCGGCGTGAACAAAATTGATGCAAAAAAGTCATCATCATGTGATGATAACATGACGTCAGCATACGACGTCACAGATCGGCGAAATGTGCTACACCCTTATGAGGTCATCATGAGGTCACATAACGTGACCTCATGATACTACTATACTACTATACTATGATACTACTATAACCACTACTATAACGTGACCTCCCTTCGAGCACCTAAAGTGAGTCTGCATGGCCTCCGGGATCGGAGGCGTTACAAGCTTTATGCTCGTTTCGCACTGCCTCCGAGATGGCCCACCTTTGACAAAGCCCCGATGCCACGCGATGAAGTCATCATGACAATTTTACATGGTTTGGACAGAAGTCGCAAGGGGCCCATTAGGCACTGTTGCACATTTTATCGCATGCAAGATTTCGCGTCTAATCCCTTCGAAAACATTTTCAATCATACGTGTGATTATATTAACTATAATTTAATCACTTCGAAACAAAAAAAGTGTTTTGGCTTTTATCACAGACACGGATATGTGCAAGCATGTTGGCAGTAATGTTGACAGGAGTGCTGGCAACACTGTACGTTTGTTTCGGTACGCGTTTTCTCTGCGTACGCCGATTGTGAAACACAGTGCAAGTTGTCGTCGAGCTCTTTGAAGTTGCGCTACCACGTAGATCACGTTGTCCTTTACAATATCGGATGAGCGCAGGTCTCGAGTTCAGTACACGAAGCCCTTACTGCGGATAGGTCCCACAACAGTTCGCACGTAGTGCAGGCAGGACCACCGGCGTCGACGAAGAAGGAAGAAAACCAGCGTCAACCCACTGCTCTGAATTGTGGCAGTGTTGAAGTAGAATAAGGAGTACAGTAATAAGAAGCGAATGAGATGCCAAGACGTAAACTCCGCGGTGGGCGCGGATAGGATGGCTGGCACGGACTCGGAGACACATTTAGGAGCGAAGCTCCTTAGGCCCTCATGATGTCCGACCATTGCCGTGGAGGCTGGCCGTCGTCCCTAGTCGAAGCACAGGTGCGAAACATCTGTGCACAATACCGACTACAGAGCGTACATTGATCGCATATGGTTTAAAAATATAAAGAAATATTTCCACAAATAAACATTTTCATAAACACTCTTTATATCCTTTATCATTTCGTCAATGGAGCTTCGCTCTATCATCAGCATTCACTTTTTTTATTTATATAACAATACTGTAGGCCTTTATACAGGCCCTTACAGGAAGTGGTTAGAAAAAGTACACATGGGCATGGGAATAGTAGAACTGAAGGAACGAGAAACTTGGATAACAAAACAAAACAAAACGAAGCTTGCCAAGTAACCATTCTAGCAAGCAACATAAAAAAAACTCTTCGCTACAGTGTAAGAAAAGAGAATGCTTACACCAGTTGCAACATTAGTCATACAATGCAAATAGTTTTATAAAAACAGGTTCTTTAAATATCACCCTATAGAAAATTGTAAAAATGGCATCACACATCAAGAAGCATCATACATTTACACAAGCTCCTGCAAATATTTACGTTTCGGAGTACATGCCTATGTACAATCAAGAAAATATTCCACTTTCGCGATAAATTCATCCACGGATCGACACCCAACAATTTCATTTGGTAATGCGTTCCAAGTTTCAATAGCCCATGGAAAAAATGAATATTTAAACGTGTCGCATTTGGTCTGATGAGGCCTGATGTGTTTATTGTGACAGGTTCTGATGGAGTGGCGTTGCGGTGGCTGCACGTAATCTTGTTTGTTTATGTTTCTGTGGTCGTGATAGAGTATAAAAAGAAACTTCATTGCAGCCACAACACGCCGACACGCAGGGGTAGGCAATGCTGCTGTTCTAAGTGCACTTACGCTCTGGTGTCGAGAGTAGGTAGGTAGGTACTAAACTTTATTAAAGTCCTGAAGAGTCATCGCCCAGGTTTCATTGAGGGGGACCGCGGGCCGCTCCCACGTCGGGACGGGAAGACCAAGCCTCACCGCCGCGTCGTGGGCCTTCTGGACTGCCTGGAGTTGTTGGAACCAGTCGTGGCTCTTGAGCAGCGAATAAAAAGTGTCTTGCGAAATCTCTTCATCCGTGTGGCGCTGAAAAGAGGGGCACTCCCCAGAGCATGTGGTTCAAATCGCTGTATCCGCCGCAGTCGGGACATGAAGGGGAGACCTCCGTGAAACGACTGCAGATCGAAAGGCTGGGATACGAGTTCGTTTGCAGTAACCTAAGCGTAACCGCTTGCGGACGTGATAGGTTTCGGTGGGGCAAGGGAAATGCCCTGCGAGCGAGTTGATAATGTTTTGTGACTTCGTTAAAGGTGGATAGTTTGTCCCTAAAGCGGGGGGATTCCGTCACCGCCACCATCAGTTAGGACCCTTCGCGGGCTCCGCCCATCCGGCCTCGGAGAGCCCGGCGCGGCAAGCGAGCCCTGGCGCTCGAGCATGGGCCAATTCGTTGGCGTTGACAAGCTCCCCCCCCCCCTTTCGACCCTACGGGGGGCCGGGAACCAGGTGATGGTGTAATGATCAAGAACTTTTCCTTCGAGTATCTTGGCGACTTCCCTACAGACGGCGCCGGAGGCGAATGCCCTGGCTGCCGACCTCGAGTCTGTGTAGACTTACGTTTTGCTCAGATCTAAGAGGGCTAATGCTATGGCTAGCTGTTCTGCCTTGACAGAGGATGAGGTAACGATCGACGCGGCCGCAAGGATCCGGCCCTTGGTGTCGACGGAGGCGACCGCAAAGCGGGAGGTGTGGCCAGCGGAAGACTGATATTGAGCAGCATCGACGAAACACGCGTCGGACGCGTGTGCATGTGCATGTGACAGGAGCGCAGAGGCCCTGGCCAAGCTTCTGCCGGTATTATGTTGTGGGTGTACGTTTCTCGGCATTGGAGCACCCTTAATGTAAGAGTACTTCCAATATATAAACGAAGCTTCGTGTCGCAATTTTGAGAAATGGCTGCAGATCCACTTCGTGGATCTGCAGCCGTTTCTCAAAATTGCGACACGATGGCTTTTGACGATGCATGGTGTGGGGAGTACGTACATTTGTAAGCGTATTTTCTTTTCGTTAAACGCACGTTATGAGCGGATTATGCACTGAAATAACTTTTAATATTGATAAAGTTCATCATTGTGTTGACTGCGGGTGTTCTGTGTTTGCAGTTTTTTCCACAACTGCAGATAACTGGGGACGAGAGTATTCCGTTGCAGTGCTAACGAAGATCGTCAAACTTCCTTTGCGAAACGTTCCGGTTAACTTCCTTGGCGTAAAGGAGACCTTGTGACACGGACCCCATCTCCGTTGTCGTAAACACGAGGGAGTGAAACGGAGTTTGTGGGTGCTCGTGCGACATGGGTATTGGTTCCTTGTTCACAGTGTAAGTGTGCTCACTGCAGAAAGCGTAACCTTAAATTTGAATGTTGCTAAAATAGTTTAGGAAAGCCACGTCCATCTACAGCATTCCACTGCGCGTACAAAATTTAATACGCGTTTTTTTCTTATCTTGTAATTTCGGGGCGAAGTTCGCAGTAACACGGCGATTTGCCACATCTCTGCAGAGCCCCACAATGCGAAATCCTGCCGCGAAACTGCCATGAAATGTCCCAACTGCCATGGATCGCACGAAGCTTCATCAAGGGACTGTCCATTAGAGAAAAAAAGCGTGGGAGTATCTTAAAACAGCTTGTACGGGACGGCTCAGCACACATAGGCAGCTTGAAGGGTAAACATTAGACAGAGGTCTGTCTGGATGGGTAAGTATACTGAGAAAAACTATTTCATCTCTAACCAAAGTAAAACACGTGAAAACACGTAAAAGCCCGACGTTTCTAAACCGACTTGGTTCCTTTGTTAGGGAGCACTGTGGCGACGTGGCAGCGGCGTCTTGTACGCATTTGCACGGTGGTCAATGGCCCCACGTTTTGCCGCGGAGCGTAGTCCGTGCGCATACACTGGGGGGCGTTTTCCGAGGGAACGATTGATATTTTGAGCCGTTCGCTGGATACGCCACGACTCGAGTAGTAGTCTTCTCCTCCAGTTTGTCTCACTTTCTAGGACGGTCGTGTTGTTGAAATTTTTCTTGTGATCAAACGTCTCGGAATGTTCGGCGATGGCGCTGCGCTCTTTGTTCAGCTTTCGGACATCGTTGACGTGTTGTCTGAGCCATTCAGGTAAGTTTTTTGTCTCGCCAATGTACGAGGAGGAGCACTCGGCGCACGGGATTTTATAAACGACACTGGATGTGTTCGCTTATTCACGCCTGTATGCATGTGTCCTCTTTCCTGAAACTCACAACTGTGATTCCTAAACTACGCGTTTGGTAAGTGTCATGGCTGTATTGACACACACCTTCTGCCATCTGTGCCGGAACGTGATGTGAAAATGACCAAAATATTTCAAGAAATTGTTCTCGTTTTATTATAGCAAGCACAAGAGCTCCACTTACCGCGCACGAAAAGGGTTGCACTGCGCGAGATGGCAGTGCCCACGCTGTTCTCTGCGATGCATTCGTATCTGCCCTGATCTTCATCCTGGGCGTCGAAGATATGAAGTGAACCTGCAGAGGGCGTTATAGTGAAGTTACTCTATAGGCAACAGGCCGTACTTCCGCCTCCTTGCACTCAAAGAAACTTATTCAGGTGCCCTCTAACGCGAGAGCTGTGCCTTCTCTTTGGCGACGCTGCCGTTCACGGGAAACCGCCAGCTGGCATTACAATCGTTCAGTCTGCTCAGCGTATATGGAGTGAAAGTAAACTTTCATTTGTGATGCAGTGGTGCCCTCTCACATCTTCTTTTCCCACACGTCACTCCCTTTCTCACCCCTTGATATACTATACTATACACCGTTATGCTATGCTTTACCGTCCCCTCATTTCCCTTCGCCTCACCCTCATATCTATCTTCCTCATCCTCACTACCCTTTTACGTCCCTTGATGTACTATACTATACAGTTATTCTATAACTTTAGCCTCCCCCTAATATCCCCCCTCCTCATCGGCACATCACTTCTCACACTTCCATTTACCGTACCTTTTTGTACTACACTATACATTGTTATGCTATACATGGTTTTGCCTGCGTGACACCGAGCGAAGACAAGACATGACATGAGACGACAGCTCGGGCCTCTCAAGTGCTTTGAACTTAAAAGTACGCATCGATATACCACATCCCGTGGAACCAGAAAGAATAAACACCGTGCAATAAGAAGTAGTTCCATGAATGCAGAGTAGCATATTTTATACAAGCGAGAAGTTGAATCTCCTCCTCTTTCTAGCCAAATGCGTCATTTTAAAGTCGTTTTCAGATGTTCACGAGTGACGACACACCTCTTTGAATAACGCACTTGCTACGAAGGGCACCCTAATTGACAACGCACAAATTACCACTAGAAAGCATATCCGAGCAGCCGACTTGTTCAAAATAAAAAAGGCTGACTTCTAACTCATAGCAGTTCTGATGCATCGAGCCACATAATAAATGTTTGAATGGTTAATAAGACGTGTAACAGTCGAATGTTATTCCCGTTTAATGTAGTGCCCACTTGGTTACCATCGCAGCCAGTGATTTATCATTCTAGTTAGCGCTGGTGAGAGGCGTTCAGAAGCGGAATTGTGTACTACATTGACACAAGGAAGTCAGGACGCAGGGTTGCAGACCTGTTTCAAACTGAAGAAACGGTAAACTCCGCGCAGTATTGTAGCATCAAAGACCGCTCAACATTCTGCCCGTGATGCTGCAGTATATGAAGCATACGCCCCACAACTTCGCAGCATTGTACTCACGGGTGCGGCTACGCCTCCCTCTTCGCGGCAGAGAAGGGTGGAAAGGCCGAGCGAGAAACCGATAGTCGAAACAGAAGAATGGACTGTTGGGCGAGTTGGTATTCCATGTTTCAAGAAAGTGCGCGAAAAACGTGGACCAAAGTTGCTGGGGAGCACTTTCACATTACACAAGTGTACAGTCATCTGTTCATCACAAATTTGGGATGGCAGGGTTGCTACTGGCCCTTGAATACAAATGAATGAAACAAAATACTCGTCATTCTCTTCTAAATTTCTCTCCAGCCATATGCAGACGCCTCGGTAGCGAACCGGCAGTCAGAGACAGAGCGCGCACACACACGATGATGATGGTGATGACACCCGGTGATGATGAGGACAAGGAGACGAATGGGTGATAATGATTATGGTAACGTACAGAAAAGGGAGAGGAGAATGACAAATGCCCACATATTCACTTTCAATACTTCTTAGGCCTTCGGCCTCTTTATACACCTTCCTCATGAAAGGGTAATCATCATCATCAGCCTGTCTACGCCCACTGCAGGGCAAAGGCCTCTCCCATGTTTCGCCAATCAACCCGGTCCTGTGCTTTCTGCTGCCACGTTATACCTGCAAACTTCTTAATCTCATCTACCCACCTAATTTTCTGTCTCCCCCTCACGCGTTTGCCATCTCTTGGAATCCAGTCAGTTACCCTTAATGACCAGCGGTTATCCTGCCGACGTGCTGCGTGCCCGGCCCATATCCATTTCTTCTTCTTGATTTCAACTATGATATCCTTAACCCCCGTTTGTTCCCTGACCCACTCTGCTCTCTTCCTGTCTCTTAAGGTTACACCTATCATTTTCCTTTCCATCGCTCGCTGCGTCGTCCTCAGTTTAAGTTGAACCCTCTTTGTAAGTCTCCAGGTTTCTGCTCCGTAGGTAAGTACCGGTAAGATGCAGCTGTTATATACCTTCCTCTTGAGGGATAGTGGTAGACTACCATTCATCATTTGATAATGCTTGCCGAATTTGCTCCATCCCATCCTTATTCTTCTAGTTATTTCACTCTCATGATTCGGCTCCGCGGTTACTACCTGTCCTAAGTAGACGTACTCCTTTACAACTTCCAGTGTCTCGCCACCTATTGCAAAGCGCTGTTCTCTGCCAAGATTGTTCCACATTACTTTAGTTTTATGCATATTAATTTTCAGACCTACTCTTCTACTTTCCGTATCCAGTTCAGTAATCATAAGCTGTAATTCGTCTCCCGCGTTACTCATCAATGCAATGTCATCAGCGAATCGCAGGTTACTGAGATACTCTCCATTAACTCTTATCCCTAACTCTTCCCTATCTAGGGCCCTGAAAACCTCCTGTAAACACGCGGTGAATAGCATTGGAGAGATCGTGTCTCCCTGCCGTACGCCCTTCTTTATTGGGATTCTGTCGCTTTCTTTATGGAGGACTATAGTGGCTGTGGATCCGCTGTAGATTTCTTCCATTATGTTTATATAGGTTTCGTCGATGCCCTGATTCCGCAGTGCCTGAATGACTGCTGATGTCTCCACCGAATCAAATGCCTTCTCGTAATCTATGAAGGCTATGTATAGGGGTTGGTTGTATTCCGAGCATTTCTCTATCACCTGATTGATAGTATGAATATGGCCTGTTGTTGAGAAGCCTGTACGAAATCCTGCCTGGTCCTTTGGTTGATTGAACTCTATTGTCGTATTAGGGTAATGAGCTAAACGTTTATGTTAGCTAAACTAGTTGCCTTCCTCCTTGACCTTTCTCGGGCATTACGGTGCATTGATAGTAACACACCTAAGGATGCAGTTGGAAACTTTTGCAAGTTATGAACTTCCTATACCATGCCGGCTAATCTGCCAAAGGCCTGCGATTTCTGGAGAACAGCCACGTGACTGCCATTTCAGCTTAACTTGTATTGAGGTTCAAAAAGAGTGGCGTATCTAGAGACGTGGCTCCGAGTTCCTGACCTCGCCCCTCTTCCACCCTTGATTTTTGAATGTATACCCCCAAAAATACGAACTATCAGGTTCTCCCATAAGCTGAACCCCCTGTCCTTCCCCCCCAGAAAAAATGATGTGTCTGCCCCTGGGTTTAAAGGCCGAATACAACTAAATTTCGCTGGGCATAAAATCACCATGATCTGGTAGCCCACATGTAGGAAAGAAAAAGCTAGAAGGGAGTATTATGTGATCCTGCTAAGCTCTACAAGCCAGCTTACTCCGACGCCGCCACTACATACCAGTGCGCGGTGCCTCCTGGGTAGAATGAGGCTCCCCCCAGCGCCCTAAACATAAGCAACCAAAGCGAGCCGACCAATAGTAGCGCTTACCTATCACGTGACCAGCGCCTATTTTTCCCTTGAATATTTTATGACAAGGCTCGAAGATCGTCGCGTGACGCTCTATCCTAGTTGTTTTCCTTCATTCGTGGCAGCACGTATGGCTCACGCAGTCTTTGCAAGGCTGCAGGGCTGGCGGCGGTATAGAGTCTTCAATAGCTAGCAGCCTGGCAACAACACCAACCCAGAAGAGTGGAGCACATGGTGCCGCCATGAGGTAGGCCCTGGCATGCCACCTCCGAGACGATTCAAGCCCACTTATATATGAGCTCACGCCGAAAAAGGCGCGAATACTAACTCACCACCTCGTCACGTGTCATTTCCCGCGAGCGGTATTGACGTTTTCTCTGGTTACGGTGTCAGAAGGGGAGAGAGAGAGAAAGGTTAAGTCAAGGCAGGGAGCTTAACCTGAAGAAAATTTTTGGCGAACGCCTGTACCCATTGAGATTACCGACAACGTCTCAATGGGTACAGGCGTTCGTTGGCGCGCCCCGGCGGCCGACGCGACCGGCGTCCGTTGGCGCGCCCCGGCGGCCACCTGTCACCGTGCCAGGGCACGGACGGAGGGACGGACGGACGGACAGACAGACGTGAGCATGAGGCATTAAAGGCTTTCGCCTTAAAATAATAGGGTAGCTTTGCACTATGGGTGCCAAGCCTAAAAATTGCCGAGCTGGGCAGCTTTCATTGTTTCTCTTCGGTTTTCTTTTTCTTTTCTCCTCTCCTTCTTTCTTTTTCTCCTTTTCCGTTTTCTTTTTGTCTTTTTTTCTCTCTTTATTTCGATTTATGTCTTTCTCTCTTTTTTATCTATTTCTTTCCCTCTGTTGTTCTTTCTCTTTTTCTTCCAACTTTCCCTGTTTTGTCCCTCTTTCTATTTCGCATATGCTTCCTCTTTTTCTTCTATTTTTATACGTGGTTTTTCCTGCGTTACGTCAAGGGCACTGATTTTTTCTTTTCGTTTGCTAATGATAAGTGATCCTCATGAAGGCGCTCAAAGAACAATAGGAAGAAGACTTCTGCTTGGTGCTAGTGCACGCTCAATATGCTACACATAGAGCGTTGCGCCAAGCGACGACGACAGCGTATTACAGCATACTAGAGCATACGTGAACCCGGCCCCCTTGAGTGCAGCGCTCTGAAAAAAGAAAAACGACACCGCCAGCTGAGTTCCTCGCGACACTCACGACCATATTTCAAGCGTCATATTTTGCACGGAAGCTGACCGACTGTAGGCCGTCCGGCTGGCCGAAGACGCCTCCAAAACCCAAAGTCTAGCCGCCACCTGAAGAAGGGGGGGCTTCGGTAGGGAACTAAGTCTCCCGGCCCCCGTTTCCCTTGACCCCAGCAAGGACAAAGAATAACGTTGCATCTCTCTTCTCCCCTCTATCTACACAAAGCGGCTTAGACACGTGGCCTGTGGACCTTCTGTTAGCGGTTAGGCCCGGCCATATGATTGTGTGCGTCCCATATATAATTTTATTTGCTTGATAAATACGTTCATGAGCTGCACAGATGACTGGTATCGAGCTTTCTTTTAGATGTGAAGCATCTTATGGCGAAGCTTAATCCGGTGGTGGTGGTGGTGGTGTGCCGCGTGAACACCCTTACTGCGCATGCGCAAACCCTTTAAAAAAATAAAGATAAAAAACCTCCTCTCCCCCTCTCTCTCCTCTAGGCATCCCTCCCCGCGGCAACCACACCCTCACTGCGCATGCGCCTCCCCTCCTCTCTCCCCTCTTACACTCCCCCCTCTCTCCTCTAGGCATCCCTGCCCGCGGCGTCTACACTCCCACTGCGCATGCGCGTCCCCCCTCTCTCTCTCCTCTCCTACGCTCCCCCCTCTCTCCTCTACGCATCCCTGCCCACGGAGTTCACACTCCCACTGCGCATGCGTGTCACCCCCCTCTCTCTCCTCTCCTACGCTCCCCCCTCTCGCCTCGCGACGCCGACGCAGGAAGCGTCTGCTAGCGAGTTTCTTGGTTGAAAAAACAGACTGCTCGCGCTGCACAACCGTTCACTGGCCACCCCGTATATTTGGCAATGGATCTTGACCTCCAAGGTGGTGCCGGTGGGAGATTTCTCCTGTGCGTTGTTGAACAATAAAAATTCGCAGCGTGCGCGTTAAATAAAAGCGGAGTGCGGGTCTCTGTGTCCAGTCGGAGTCTTCTGTCTCTCATTGCCCATTAGCAGTGATTGGCATGTTCCAGTAAGAAACACTGCTCCATCACTGCCTGCTTTGCGCCTCCCCAGTTTTCTCTCCTGCGCAACGCTGCGATGAGCGCCAGCGTCAACGCCGCCGCCAGTGTAAGCGTTAGCTTCCGCTGCTTCACATCTACACATGGTTCCCTTTAGCGGGAGATGGTGTAATTTTTTTGTTAGGCAACCCATGTGGTCACCACGCGTTGATATTTCTATGTGAAATAAAAACGCTACATTTCAGAATCAGCGTCAGCATCTTAGTCATTCAAGAGATCAGTATTAAGGAAAGAAGGGTAGATTTAAGGGCTCGTTTGCTTTGTCAAACACAGTATTAATGAGAACTAACAGACAAAGATGTCAAGGAAAGTACATGGGATGCTATAAGAAGTAATTGTAATGTAAACGTGAAGAAAGAAAAGTGGACGAAAAGATAACATGCCACCGGCGAGACCGAACCTGCGACCTTTGAATAACGCGTCCGATGCTCTACCACTGAGGTACGGTGGCGGTCATCCCTGGAGATCAGTATTGATATTCGTCTGAAATCCTAACGACATATCCTCTTCAGAAATGGCCCATACATAAGATACGGAAAGACCGCTTTTGAAATAGCAACATTCGTTAGGAACAAACAACCCTGCCCCCCTCCCCACCCGTCCTTACCTTTTTCACTGTCTCTCGGTCATTGCGGGACTAAATTTTGGGGCTGTGGCCGGCTAGGTGATGTGAGCTTGAGACCCCTGCTTTAGACTAGCTGATACTAGTCCTTTTATGCTATGTAAAGTTACATTGCTTGGCCTTTACAACGATACTAAAAGAAACTGAAAAAAAAAAACAGCAAGGAAACAGAAATTTCACTTGGAAGAGGAGACTGTTCTGAGAAACAAAGGACTTCACA
Organism: Rhipicephalus appendiculatus; assembly: GCA_030522465.1. Lineage (NCBI taxonomy): Eukaryota > Metazoa > Arthropoda > Arachnida > Ixodida > Ixodidae > Rhipicephalus > Rhipicephalus appendiculatus. The sequence goes on along the minus strand of JALIZH010025099.1, from coordinate 2,445 downwards.
TTATTCGGAACATTTGGCTGAATTTTTGGAGGACTGTGAGCGCGCGATGGCTGCTCGCCAGCGTGCGTGGAGCTGCGCATCGATGGCCGTGACGTCAGCGTCTCCGCGCTTGAAGCAGGCTGCATGTTTTCCTCTCCTGCTACTTCCCTTTCTCAGCATCTTTACACCGCGCACTCACCCCTCCCCAAGGGCGCTGACGCGTGCGCTACCCCGGAGCATTGTTCGCTGCCGGTGCCGTTCGTACAGGTCCGAGGAACCGTAGTGGGAGCGGAGCGGGTTGAGAGACGCGGGTGACGGCTGCCATGGTTTGCATGCCTGCTTCCAGGATCGTTAAACGTCACCTCCTCTAGTTCACGGCATGACCACTAGATGCGGCAGTTTGTGAAAAACACATTAAATTTTCTATCTTCCCTTATTTTGCGGCTCAAAGCAAAGTTATGTCAACCATTTTCAGCACCCAAGCTTTAAACTCGGCTGATGATCTCGGCCGCAAATTCTTTGTGTAGTATTCCTCTAGCGCAGCTGTTTATGAGGTTGCGCAACGACGTTGTGAGCCGTCGACCTTTTAAGAAAGAGCGTCTACTTGCCTGCAGCTGCGAGGGAGTATCGTGGATCGGATAATTCAACGGGGATGTCGTTATGGAGCCAGAAGACCTTGGGTTTGGGATCTCCTTCGGCTTGGCAGGGGAAGCAGTGCGTGCCGTTGCGCTGCAAGCTTTGTAGGTTGGGCTGTATCTTGAAGTGCGGGAAGCCAGGAGGAATTTGACGCTCTGAAAAGCCGGAAAAGAAGGGAATAAAGATTATATAAACATCAATGAATCACATCAAAAGAACCAGTACATAGCTATTTTATACTGGAACGCGAGAAGAGCACAAAAAGTCAATGACAAAACAGCATTATCTTCTGACATCAGCTCCTCTAAAAACACGGTATACAAGGTGCAGTCCAGAATAAAATACGAGAGACAATTCTGGAGCCACGAAAATCAAAAAAAAGAAAACACTTATATAGTGCCGCCATCCCGGTATTGACCACACAAGCTCTAGTAACACCGCATCACAGCATTGTGTTATATTATGGCACTGCAATTCCTCATTAAACAATTCAAGCCTCGATTGCAAGGCTCTTCTACAAAGCATCCAGAACTCATTCCAAGGTCAGAAATCTTTCAACGATTTCTAGAGATGAATGACACGAGTAAAATTGGCAAACCAATCTTTGCACTTTGTTCCAAAGAGATTGCTCCTGGGATTAGACAGCAGGAAATTAAAGCTAGAGTTTTCCACAAACTGGAAATCAACTTCAATTCGTCCACTTCAATTTTTGTTACTTATGCAGTGCTGTCAATGTGCACCTTTGAAATTAATAGCACGTCGGAATTTTGTCCATAAATTTTTTTTAAACACTGTGTGGAATATTTTAAAACTGAAGTATGTCTTAGCGGATGAAGAACAGTTTGAATCTATCTATCTATCTATCTATCTATCTATCTATCTATCTATCTATCTATCTATCTATCTATCTATCTATCTATCTATCTATCTATCTATCTATCTATCTATCTATCTATCTATCTATCTATCTATCTATCTATCTATCTATCTATCTATCTACCCGTCTACGTCATGGCGCTATCATGGCCGTCCGAAATTGGCATAGGAGGATAGGACTCTATTATGAACATGATTCGCAAATCTTACATAAATAACGCTGATTCTCGTCGCATACCTCCTGAAACCATTTACAACAGTAACTTGTGGCACTTACCGACATACCCTGGGCCTTAGTGGGCGGGTATAAACCACAGGCTATTTACAGTCCATATCAATTCACACTCTGGAAATATCAACGCTATAGCGTTAACGGACCTGTATCAACGGTCCGTTAACAACGCCAACGGAACAACGCCAACGGACCTGCCGGCGCCGTTGGCGTTGTCGTTGGAGGAAAATCCCGAGGAAGCAAAGAATAAGAGCTCACGACTGGAGTCTAATCGAACCCAGGTATTTTGCATGGCGGAGGAGTATTCTACTACAAAGCTAAGCCAGTACTTAAAACTGCTTTAGGAAAGTTAAGCCAGCTTCGCAGTAGTGGTGCCAAACGTGAAGGAAGTGCGGAGCTGGAAGGCCAGCCTTTCACGGCGTCCACAGCAGATGTAGCGCAGGTGCATGTGAACAAACCGAATCATCTGTGAACAATAAAAAGGTTATCAAAAAGCTAGTTACCAGAACAAACAAAATAAAAGGCCACAACACCGTAAAAATGCCAACATTTAACCACCCATCAAAAGCATATGAAAGAACGAAAGGTTAACAAGAACAAAATAAAAAGTCTGTTAACAAGAGGAAAATAGAAGGCAATGATTCATGATCCGATGCACACTGCTTTATCATCCTCATTCACTTGGTGTATATGAGTGGAGTTTGTCTCTCTGTTCATTTCCA